>JAJIBD010016125.1:0-28049 GCA_021461705.1 Cryptotis parvus | reverse complement strand
TCATTTTTCCTAAGAGCTGCATAGTATTCCATTGTGTAGATGTACCAAAGTTTCTTTATCCAGTCATCATTTCTCCAGCACTCTGGTTGTTTCCAGATTCTGGCTATTGTGAATAGTGCTGCTATGAAAATAAAAGTGCAGATGGTGTTTCCACTGTGTGTTTTTGGCTTCCCAGGGTATGTTCCCAGGAGTGGTATGGCTGGGTCAAACAGGAGCTCAGTTTCTAGTCTTTAGAGGAATGTCCATATTGTTTTCCCAAAACGCTGTACCGTCGACATTCCACCAACAATGGATGAGAGTCCCTTTGTCCTCACATCCATCCCAGCATAAAATGAACTTTTAAGATGGAGTTGGATAGATATGATCTTGGAAAGTTTTCTTTTTTCTTCCTTTTCTTTTTTTTGGTCACACCCGGCAATGCTCAGGGGTTTCTCCTGGCTCTGCACTCAGGAATTACTCCTGGCGGTGCTCGGGGACCATATGGGATGCCGAGGATCGAACCCGGGCCAGCATGGGCCAGCATGGGCCGGGCCACGTGCAAAGGCAAATGCCCTACCTGCTGGACTATCACTCTGGCCCGATCTTGGAAAGTTTTCTAACACTGCAAAACAAGGCCGCTAAAGGGAATTTTTTTTTTTTACCTGATGATTTAATTTTTTTTCTAGCTCTTTCTTACAGAGTCAGGCAAGAAACGAGGTTTAGGGGTTTTGGATGTTAGGAGTAGAGTATTTAAATTGAGGCATGATTTGATAAAGCAAAATATTGGCAACAATCTCAATCAAGTTATTAGTGTGTTTTGTTTATTTTTGGGTAGCACTTGGCAGTCTAAAGATGCTTGTTCTGACTTGGTGTTTGGGGCTATGCTCACTAGTGCTCATGGAGCCCTAGGATGCAGGGGATCAAACCCGGCCTCTTTCAGACTGCTGAGCTATCTCTCTGGCCTGATCAGTGAAATATTTCAAAGATGTATTAGTATCTATTGCTGCCTAACAAAGCACCACAACACCTATATATTTGCTTATGTCAGAGGTTCTGGCAGGTTCACCAGGATTCATGTTTAGGATGTCAAAAGACTAAAGTCAAGTCTGACTGGATAAAGAAACTTTGGTACATCTACACAATGGAATACTATGCAGCTCTTAGGAAAAATGAAGTTATGAAATTTGCCTATAAATGGATAGCCATGGAGAGGATCATGTTGAGTGAAATTAGCCAGAAGGAAAAAGACAAATATAGAATGATTGCATTTATTTGCATTTTAAATATATATATTTAAAAAATATATATTTTAAATATATATATTTAAAATATATATATTAAAAATATATATATATTTAAAATATATATATATATTTAAATATATATATATACATATTGCTTTAACAAGCAATATGTATATATATATATATATATAATCATAACAATATCCAAGATCAGGCAAAACATGGATCAGGAGGTCTTGTCAATAGGTGGAATCTACCACAAGCATGTGGAAGTCAGAGGTTAGCTAAAACAGAGAAGGGAACAATATGCTAATAATTGTTGAAAGTTATAATACCAGCCTAGAACTAAGCATTGAATATAGTCTAAGGGATACACAAGATAACCTCTAAATGTATGTATTGCAATCCCCAGTGTGTAAGAGAAGGAAGAGAGAAAGAGAGAGAGAGAGAGAAAAGAGATCAAGAACCTGCCAAAGAGGCATGATAGGGAAGGGGGAAGTAAGTAGGGATATTGGTGATGGGCACTGGTGGAGGGATAGGTGCTGGAACACTGTATGATTGAAACACAAACATGAACATCTTTGTAGTTGCGTATCTCATGGTGATATATGATAATAAAAATTAATAAAACTTAAAAAAAAATAAACTCAAGTCCAAAATTAGGGTCTTCTAAGTTCATTTCTATTGTTTTCAAAATTCTGTTCCTTGCAGTTGTAGACTATGGCCCTCTTTCTTTGCTCTCTGAGCTAGGAGTACCTTCAGCTTAGGTTCCCTGCACTTCCTCTCATATCATCCCCTCCATAATCAGCAGTCACACAAGTGCACAAGTTTTGTTTTTTTTTGGGGGGAGGAGGGTCACACCTGGCGATACTCAGGGGTTATTCCTGGCTCTGCACTCAGGAATTACTCCTGGCTGTGCTCTGGGATCATATGAGATGCCGAGGATTGAACTGCCAGGCAAACACCCTTCCTGGAGTACTATCACCCGGCCCCACACAAGGGCTTCTTACATTAGAAATCTCCAGGCTTCGTTTTATGTTTGTTTTGGTTAAGGGCCACAACGGCTGTCCTCAGGGCTTCTTCCTAGCTCTGTACTCAGGCCTTATCCCTGGCTCTGTGCTCAGGGATTCCTCCTGGGATTGCTCAGGGTGACCATTTGGAGTACTATGGGTTGAACCCAGGTCAATGGTAGGTAAGTGCTCTAGCTACTGTACTATCTCTCTGGCCCCATCTTCTACTTCCTTT
Source organism: Cryptotis parvus (assembly GCA_021461705.1). Lineage (NCBI taxonomy): Eukaryota > Metazoa > Chordata > Mammalia > Eulipotyphla > Soricidae > Cryptotis > Cryptotis parvus. Next base: position 25,581 of record JAJIBD010016125.1, on the reverse strand, counting down.
CCCAAATAGTACTCAGGAGGTCATCACATTTTTATTTTATGATCTAACCTCAGAAGTGAATATAACCGTCATGCAGACGAACCCTGATATAGTGTAGAATTCACAAAGACTGTGAATACCAGAGAGAATGAACTCATTGGAGCCATTTGGTTGACTCACTATCACATCTATAAAATTCTTTGATCATTGAGGGTTTTTTTTTTTTTTTTACTAATTAGTAGTTTACCCTCCAGTTTTAGAAATATGGGTAAAACTATGGGTAAAACAAGCTGGAGATGCCAGAAAGACCCCTCAGGCAAAAAATTGTTGACAGATGGAAATTGGGTTAGTATGATAAATACCAATAAGTTATGTGGGGAGGACCTTGGTAGCCTTCAGTATTTATTCACTTAGTTTTAGATTTGGGCCACATCTGACAGTGCTCATGTCACCTCCCGGCTCTGTGTTCAGGGATCATTCCTGGCAGTCTTCAAGGACTATGTGTGGTGCCGGGCTCAAACCTAGGTTGGCTCTTTGCAAGGCAAGTTCCCTACCTACAGTATTATTCCTCTAGCCACCTGAAAGCACCTTTTCTTTCTGCCCACAATGCTTACTGTGGCTGCGTGACACTTCCAAATTTCATAATACTGACATTTCTGTAGGAGCAAAGCAAATTAGATGGGAAAGTAGCATAGAATCCATCAAAGCTCAGTAAGAAAACAACAACACAGAAATCTCAACTAGCAACGAACAGCTCACTAAATTCTCAATGATTTTAATAGCACCATCATGAGACATAAACGTTTTGTTTACTGAACTGTTTTTGATAATTCCACTTACCATTTTGTTTTAACAAGCAATATAAAATAAATCATTTTGTGTCTGCCAAGGTGGCAAGCTTGGGGGGGTGGGGGTAGGTTTGGAACTGGAAACAACTGTGAAGGGAAGGTCACACTGGTGGTGGAATTGGTACTGGAACATCAAATACCTGAAACATCTGCATTATGAACAGTTTTGCAAACTATTGTGTTTGAATAAAAAATTTTAAAAGCCCTATCTTTTTTGCACAGCCCGGCTCGTGCGGCTGCTTGCGGCTGCGCGGTTCATCAATAAATGCTGGACTTAGAGATGACTACAAGAGCATGCTACCTGCACGGCAGAGCCTGGCAAACTACCCGTGTTGTATTTGATATGCCAAATACCAGTAACAATTATAGACCTCATTCCGGAATGGATTGAGGCTCTTTATGTTCCTGGAGCAAGCAGATACCCTTGGGCTCTACTAGCATGAGACAGGCCATATGGAGATGTTACTAGGGCCCGCTCAAGCAAATCTATGATGAACGGGAAGATGGTGAGACGGTGATACGGTGATTTTTTTTTGCTCACAAAATAAGTAAATAAAAAATAGCAATAAAATTAACTAAAAAATTAGCAGAATCTCCAAATTTCTTATAAATGGAATCAAATAAAGAAATGAGAAGGGAAAGGAAGAGAAGAGAAAAGACATTAGAGAAAGAGATTGATAAGAAGTAATAAAGTAAATAACAGCTAAAAACTATGCTGGGGCGGAGTGATAGTACAGCAGGAAGTGTGTTTGCCTTGCACGTGGCCGACCCTGGTTCAATCCCTTATGGTTCCCCCCAGGACTGCCAGATGTAATTCCTGAGTGAAGAGCCAGGAGTAACCCCTGAGCTTTGCTGGGTGTGACCGATAAAGCCAAAAAAAAAAAAAAAAACCCCACCTAACCAAAACAAAACAAAAAACTATGCTGGAAGAACTGATTCTTATTATCATAAAGAAATAGCTTCGGCCATTGCAACCTCACTCTGACCATGGTTCAGACATGCAGCTAGAAATATCCAAAGAGACCAATGAACTTCAGACATGATACTAGCCTGCATGAATTCTCAAAAAAAAAAAAAACCAAAACAAATGCAGTGTGTAGGCACAATGTTTACTCTTTAAGAGCATAGCAAAGTGTAGACACAGTTTCTACTCTGTAAGAATACAGAAAGTGTGTAGGTACAATATGTACTTTGTAAGAACAGAGTAGTCTCTTATACAGCAGTCCCTTATACATCTCTTATCAGATGGCCCAGTGGGTCCAGGGTGAGATTTAATAATCCCTATTAACCTTCTTTTAAGAATATGTCTTTTGAAGCAACTGGAAGAGTGTGCTAACAATTGTCGAGGGTTCTAATGCCAACCTAGAACTGAGCATTAAATAGAGGCAAAAAGATACACATGACAACCCTTTAATGTATGTTCTGTAATCCATAGTCTGGAAGGGAAGGAGAAGAGAAAGAGAGAGAAAGGGAAAGAAATAAAGAACCTGCCATGGAGGTGGGCTGGGGGAGGGGGAGGGAACCGAGGACGTTGGTGGTGGGAGATGGGCACTGGTGGAGGGATGGGTGCTGGAACACTGTATGACCAAAACCCAAATATAAAAAAAAATAAAAGTATGTATTGTAAATAAAAAATAAGTAAAATACAAAAAAAAAGAAATGTAAACATTGGTGGGAGGAAAGGTGAAGGGAGCGGTGTTGAAACATTGTGTGACTGGAACTCAAACATGAACAATTTTGTAACTGCGTATCTCATGGGGATTCAATACAAAAATTTAAAAAATAAATACTATGATCAATAAAAAAACCAAACCAAACCAAAACAAAACAAAAGAATATGTCTTTTGACCATATTTAGCAAATTAGCTCTAATAAAGCAAAATAGTTAGATTATTCAGAATAGGCTCAGATAGGTCCAAATAGTAGTTGTGAAAACCTGAAATAATGATGAACCAAATTTGCATGTAACAATCCATGAAAAGCTTATGACTTTATCAAGCCCATCACTTATTTTTAAAGTATTTAATTATACCACCGTGAGATATGCAATTACAAAGATGTTTATATTTGGGTTTTGGTCATACAGTGTTCCAGCACCCATTCTTCCACCAGTGCCCATCTCCCACCACCAACGTCCCCGGTTCCCTTCCCCCTCCCCAGCCCGCCTCCATGGCAGGTTCTTTATTTCTATCCCTTTCTCTCTATCTCTTTCTCTTTTCTTTCCCTTCCAGACTATGAATTACAGAACATACATTAAAGGGTTGTCATCTGTATCTTTTTGCCTGTATTTAATCAAGCCCATTACTATTTATGCATTGCAATAATTGATACAATTAGTGTGGGCTAGGAGAAGGCATGGGGATGGGAGGGGTAGGAAAGGAAGGCCTTTGGCGGTGGTGGTGGGCACAATGGTGATGGGACTGGTGTTGAATGATGAATGTTTGTAACAACTTTGTACTTTGAAAATAATGGTGTTCAAATAAAAGGAAATTAAAAAAAGAAATATATAATTGTAGGAGATTGAATTGTAACTATAATAATGGGACAGATGGGCCAGAGTGATAGTCCAGAGGGTAGGGCGTTTGCCTTGCAAACAGCTGGCGTGTGCTGCCCTGGGTTCGATCCCCGGCATCCCATATGGTCCCCGAGCACCGCCAGGAGTAATTCCTGAGTGCAGAGCCAGTGAAACCCCTGAGCATTGCCGGGTGTGACCCAAAAAAGAAAAAAAAATGGGACAGAGATTATGAATGGCACTAGAAGATTCATATAAACACTTAATGGTATATATTTTTCTTTTTTTGGGGGGGTCACATTCATGATGCTCAGGGATTACTCCTGGCTCTGCACTCAGGAGTTACTCCTGACATTACTTGGGGACCATATGAGATGCCGGCGATTGAACTTGGGTTGACCGTGTGCAAAGCAAATGCCCTACCTGCTTACTATCACTCCAGCTCCTATTTAATGGTATTTCTATTCCTGGTGAATATAATCAATAGGCATTGTATAAACAGGTCTGAAAAGGGCATGGTTAGTCACAATATACTTATATTCTTCTGGAAAGAAGTTGTAGGTGACCCAGTGAGCAAAGAACTTAGAACAATAGGAATGTGAATGAGCAAATAGGGGAATATAGAATGAGTGTTAGAGTAGGGATAGATGAACAATTATGAGCTTGGGACCAACTATAATAATGAGGATTTTATTTGTTTCAAATCTCCTGAGTTCATAGTGTGAGTGTACATGCATGTGTGTATTATACAGTAATAATTCAATGTCCTACATCTATTAGTTTTATAATAACAATATAGTTATATAGTAACAATTCAATGTCCTACAACCATAAGATATTTCTTTATAAGAATCACTTCTTCCAGCATTAAAATATGTGTTTGGCTGTATCTATACATATACACACATATGTTTGTGTATGACACATTAATAATACACAAATAAATATATATAGTCAGTTATATAGGTAATCAGTTAGCAATTATTATCATTACTGACAGGAATCACTATATTCCTTGAGTGAATATAATGTTGGGCATGAGTGTGGCAAAATAGTGCAAGGAGTAAACTGAAGTGTCTGGACCAAGTGATAGTACAGTTTGATATAGCACAGTTTGATCCCATGTATAACATATGGTCCTTGGAATGATCCTTAAACACAGCGCCAGGAGGAAGCTTGAGCACTGCTGAGTGTGGCCACAAGACAAAAAAATAAGTAACTAAATAAATACTGAGGGCCTAGAAGCATGTTCTCCTATCATTTGACATTTTTCTCCCTACCTGTTTTTTTTTTCTATATAGTTCCCTGATGGGTACATGGGCCAGTTAAAGTGCAGATTAAATTTTATGTTGAATTGGTTCTGTAGAGCAAAAGAGGAGCAACTGAATTATTCCCTTATTACCTCTGAGTAAGTGATCAACTTCTCACTGATTCCATCATCAGGGAATCATATACTCCCTGTTGAAAGGCGATACTCCTAACTTTAGTTCTATTAAGTTTCTTAACCAATAGAGTCAAACTATAAAAATACATAATGACCATCATGAAAAATAGAACTCTAAGTTCTCAGGTTATCTCTTAACTAATTGTTTAATTAACAGACACTTTAAGAAGTATTCTAGGGGTCAAAAGAATTAGTACAGTACTAAATTAGTACTAAATTGCTTGTCTTGCATACTTCCGATCCTGGTTAGATTTCCCACATAGTATTAGGTCCCCTGAGCAGCATCAGGAGTAATTCCTGAGCACAGGGCTAGTCTCAAGGACTAGCCCTTGAGAATGTCCAGGCATGGGCCAATACTCCTTGCCTATTCCAAATGATTTATTCTAGAAGTCACAGTCCTTGCTCAGAATGGACATATCAGGAACAACAAATGAACTACTAAAGAATTTCTCTGGCCAGTGACAAGCATTTTTACCTATAAGTATGGGTAGCATATTTGCTGATCTTTAAAGAATCTCTCAAATCAACATCAAATATACATTTTTATGGTTGGCTTAGTGGAAAGATAACTTTTCATCGGAAACTTGTGATAGTTACTACTATTTCTGCTTTAGAATTTAACGTAAAACTGTAGAGGAGAAAAATCGGAGCCTTTTATGTAGAAATCTAGAAGCAGAATGTGACCAGGACAGGATTTAGCCTCTGAGATTACCTTCCAGTCACTTATCACTTGTCTTCCCATTGTTCATTGATTTGTTAGAGCAGGCTCCAGTAACGTCTCCATTCATTGGGAATGAGGTCCATTATTGCTACTGTTTTTGGCATATCAAATACACCACGGGTAGCTTGTCAGGCTCTGCCGTGGCTCTGGGTTCATCCCAGGTGGCCCAGTCGGTTTCTATGTCAGACCATCAGTACACATATAGTTTTGTGGTTGACAGTATCAACAGGAGTTGCATAAGTCTTGACCGGAGTAGAAATTGGATTTGGAAATACTGTCTTAATTGTATTTGTCAAGAGGAAGACTCTTCCTGATAGAATAAATGCCTTTGAAAACATAGATGGGGCCGGAGCGATAGCACAGCGGGTAGAGCATTTGCCTTGCACGCTGCCAACCTGGGTTCAATTCCCGGCATCCCATATGGTCCCCTGAGCACTGCCAGGAGTAATTTCTGAGTGAAGAGCCAGGAGTAATCCCTGAGCATTGCTGGGTGTGACCCAATTAAGCAAAAAAAAAAAAAAAAAAAAAGAAGAAAGAAAAAGAAAAAACATAAATTGAGACTGCATTGTCTGTGTGACAGAAACTGGTTCTTCTGGACCAGCTACTCTACCACAGGAGATGAGCTTTATTACAGACCAGACTAACTGTCCGATCAGCAGTGACAACACAAATGAGGCCATAGAATCTGTCCTCTGTCCTGGGTTGACTCCTGAACACAGGTTTTTGCCTACAAGATTCACTATTTCACTCCTACTTCCTGTGGGAAGCTCCTACTCCAAAAAGAAGTTTTCATGTTCCAAAAAAGAATTGAAAAAATGGTCATGATATGTATTTTACTACTTTACAGTTTGGCAGATACTGCCTGGAAACTGTGTTGTTCCCCTCTTCCCCCACCTCCGATTTAATTGAAGCACCATGATTTTCAATTGAGTTAATAATAGATTCACGGGGCTGGAGCGATAGTCCAGTGGGTAGGGCATTTGCCTTGCATGCGACCGGCACATGCTGGCCCAGGTTTGATCCTCGGCATCCCATATGTTCCCCCAGCACGGGTGGGAGTGTTTCCTGAGTGCAGAGCCAAGAAAAACCCCTGAACATTGCCGGGTGTGACCCAAAAAAAAAAAAAAAAAAATAGATTCATGCATACATCATTCTAACACCCGACCAGAGGGTTTGCTTGTGTCCACTATTGTCCCAAAGACTCTCCCATACAACCCCACCTCTTCAGGTAAGCTCATTTCTTAGAACCTCTCTCTAGTTCTGCTGTCTTTGGTCACTTCTTTTCCCCTTATTATGTCTCTTTATTTTATCTTACTATTTTGGTCAGAGATTCTGTTTTATATATATTTAATATTTTTTAATATTTTAAACAAAATTCATTATTTAATTTTTCCTTTATTTACAAATACAAGTAGAACATTTAATTAATGTTAACAGGATTTGTTTCCAGTGAGGAAGTTTGTGGTAATTACTGCATGTAAGTACTAAACTTAAACAATTATAGGGGCTTCACAGTGAGTAACATTCTCAATGGGGAAAAACTGAAAGCCTTCCCCTAAGATCGGGGATAAGACAGGGTTGTTCACTCTCTCCACTTCTATTCAATATAATAATGGAAGTACTTGCCATAGCAATCAGAGAAGAAAAAAGACATTAAGGGCATCCAAATAGGCAAGGAAGAAGTCAAGCTATCATTATTTGTAGATGACATGATATTATACCTAGAGAACTCTCAACTCTCGACCAAAAATCTCCTAGAAACAATAGATACTTATAGTAGAGTGGCAGGATAAAAAAATCAATAACCAAGAGTCAGTGGCTTTCCTGTATAACGAAAGAGAAGAAAGGGATATTAAAAAAAAATCCCATTCACAATTGTGCCATAGAAAATCAAATACCTAGGAATCAGCTTAATAAAGAATGTAAAGGAGTTGTACAAAATATAAAACCCTGATTCAAGAAATAAAAGAGAAACACATTACCTGCTCATGGATCAGGAGAAACAACGTTGTAAAATAGTAATACTCCCTAGAGCTTTATATAGATTCAATGCAGTCCCTATAAGAATACCCATGACATTCTTCAAAGAAATTGACGAAACACTCCTGACACTTGTATGGAATAATAAATGCCCACGGATAGCGAAAGCAATCCTTGGGAAAAAGAAGATGGGAGGCATCACCCTTCCCAACTTCAAATTCTACTTCAAAGCAGTAGTAATTAAAACAGCGTGGTATTGGAATAAAAACAGACCTGTGAACCTACGGAATAGAGTTGAGCATCCTAACACCCAGTGTCAAATACACGATCATTTAATCTTCGATAAAGGAGCAAAACAGTACGAAATGGAGCAAGGAAACCCTCTTCAACAAGTGGTGCTTGGAAAACTGGGCAACAACATGTAAAAAAAATAAATTTAGACCTCTGTCTAACACCATGCACAAAAATCAGATCAAAATGGATTAAAGATCTCAATATCAGACCTGAATCTATAAAGTACGTCGAATAAAAATATAGGAAAAACCCTCCACGACATTGAAGTTAAAGGCATCTTCAAAGATGAAACACTACTAAAAAAGCAACTATAAGAAAAGATAAACATATGGGACTATATGAAACTAAAAAGCTTCTTCACCTCAAAAGAAACAGTGACCAAGATACAAAGACAGTCCACAGAATGGGAAAGAATATTCACCCAATACTCATTTGATAAGGGGTTAATATCCAGGATATATCAGACACTGGTAGAACTTTACAAGAAGAAAACTGCCAACCCCATCAAAAAATGGGGAAAAAAAATTTGACAAGGAAGAAATTCGAATGGCCAAAAGACATATGAAAAAAATTCTCATCATCCCTAATCGTCAGAGAGATGCAAATTAAAACAACAATGAGATATCATCTCAAACCACAGAGACTGGCACTTATCCAAAAGGGCCAGGACAACAAATGCTGGAGTGGATGTGGGGATAAAGGGACTCTCATCCATTGTTGGTGGGAATATCAACTGGTACAGCCTTTTCGGAAAACAATATGGACATTCCTCCAAAGACTAGAAACTGTGCTCCCATTTGACCCAGCCATACCACTCCTGGAAATATACCCTGGGAAGCCAAAAACACACAACAGAAATACCATCTGCACTTTTATTTTCATAGCAGCACTATTCACAATAGCCAGAATCTGGAAACAACCAGAATGCTGGAGAACTGATGACTGGATAAAGAAACTTTGGTACATCTACACAATGGAATACTATTCAGCTGGTAGGAAAAATGAAGTTATGAAATTTGCCTATAAATGGATGGCCACGGAGAGGATCATGTTGAGTGAAATTTGCCAGAAGGATAAAGACAGGTATAGAATGACTGCATTTATCTGCATGATATAAATACATATATATTTTGATACCAATATCCAAGGTCAGGCAAAACCTGAATCAGGAGGTCTTGTCAACAGGTGGAATCTACCACAAATGTGTGGGAGTCAGAGGTTAAGTAAGACAGAGAAGGGAACAGTGTGCTAATAATCGTTGAAAGTGATAATGCCAGCCTAGAACTAAGCATTGAATATAGGCAAAAAGATACACATGATTGCCTCTAAATGTATGTATTACAAGGCACAATGTGTAATAGAAGGAAGAGAGAGAGAGAAAGAAAGAGAGAGAAGAGATAAAGAGCCTGCCATAGAGGCAGGCTAGGGGAGGGGGGGAGGAATTGGTGATATTGGTGGTGGTAAATGGGCACTGGTGGAGGGATGAGTGCTGGAACACTCTATGACCAAAACCCAGACATGAACATCTTTGTAATTGTATATCTCATGGTCATATAATAAAAATTAAAAAGTCAACTAAATAAAAATTATATCCCTCAATTCACATGGTCTTTTTTGAAGGGGTACAATGGGCATGTCCCATCTAATTAGACTGTAAAGAATGTATCTCAGAATGTCAAGGCTTTCCATTAAAAAGAAAGTTCTCAGGGGCAGAGTGATGGTACAATTAGTAAGGCATTGGTACAATGAGTGGTACATAAGTAAGGCATATGGTACAATGAATGCCTTGCATTAAGTTGAACCAAGTTTGATCCATGGCACTGCATATGGACCCCAGCACCAGCAGGACTGATCCCTGAGCACAGAGTCAGGAGTAAGCACTGATTACCACCTGGCCCAAAAATAATTAAATCAAATGAAATTAAGAAAAACAATATAGGGGCTGGAGCAATAGTACAGTGAGTAGGACATTTGCCTTGCATGTGGCTGATCCCCACATCCCATATGGTCCCTGGAGCACTGTGGGATGATCCCTGGCATTCCATATGGTCCCCTGAGCACTACCAGGAGTAATTCCTGAGTGCACAGACGGGAGTAACCCCTGAGCATTGCCAGGTGCAGCCCAAAAAGAGCAAAAAAAATGTAAATAGTGGACTTCAATAACAGGCCAATATGGAAAAGGATTTCAAGCACTTCAGGATTACCTTTTAGAAGCTTAGTCTTAGCAAATGTGGATACATCTCTTATGGGTACTGTGTAGGGTCTATTTTGTGTTTGTGTTTAAATTAGAACAAAGTATACTATTCAAAATTTATTAAAATAATTTAGTGAGGAATAATTTGTAAACAGTGAAATGCAACTTTTTTTTAGGTTTTGTTTTGGGGCAGCACCACGCAGTACTCAGAGTTTACTGCTGACTCTGAGCTCAGGGATTACTCCTTAGTTCTCAGGGGACCAAACCTAGGTTAGCAGTGTGTGAGGGAAGTATCTTACCCTCTGTACTATTTCTTTGGCCCCTGAAATACAACTGTTTTGGTTACACAATTCTATGGGTCTTTTTCAAATATATGCACATGGATAATGCCACTACAATAAAAAAAATAGAACATTCTCTCATTCCAAAAGTTTCCCTTAGTTCCTCTTCTATTAATCTCTTACCATTGTCCTACCACAAACTTCAGTCCTGGAAATCACTGACCTATTTTGTGATAGTTTTTATCTGCTTTATAGCTTTGTAGAATGTAATTGTTTCATGTAAACCTGAGACTCAAAGTACAGCAACCAAATTTAATGTGCTTGCCTAAGATATGGAAGCGGCCTAAGTGTCCAATGATGGATGAATGGATTATGAAGAGGTGATACACACACACACACACACACACACACACACACACACACACACTGGAATACTTTGAATCTGCAACGATTGATGAAATCATGATATTTGCTGCAGCCTGGTGGGAACTGAGACATCATGTTGAGTGAATAAGTCAGAAGAAGAAAAATAGACGGAGGGTGATCTCACTTATCTGTGGCATATGGGGAAACTGAATGGGTAAATGTATTGTAGTAAAGGGTGGGTGTCTAGATCACCTTTGACCCCAGAGTTTAGAGAGGATACACTGAAAGAAAGAAATCACGGCAGGGGAGGAAGAAGAGAAGAGGAAGCAATAGGTGAACAGGGATTGGACTTTAAGTTATACTGGTCATGTGGGAGAATGGAATACCTATATATCCAAAACATAGACTTAACCACACTCAAAACACAGTATCTAAGCTGCAACAACCAGAACTTTGCAATGTGTGTGTTAGGATGACAGGCAGGGGTGTTGGCGGTATGTGGGAATGTGGGAATATGGGGTGGGGATGGAATATGAGAACATTGGTGAAGGAAAGTTGACACTGATGTTGAGATTAGTATTGAAGTATTATATGCATAAAACTCAACTATAAATAACTTTGTGAATCATGGTTCTCTGATGAAATAGTGTTATTAAAAACAAGCAAACAAAAATGAGTTTATTAAGGAGGATGGGGTGTGGTTGTGAAGTTATCCTGGGGACATTCGTGAAGGAAAGTTGACACTGGTGGAGGAATTGGTGTTGAAACACTCTGTGCCTGAAACTCTTTTATGAACAACTTTGTAAATAATGGTGTTTTAATCACTGTCTGTATCACTGTCTTCCCGTTCATCATTGATTTGCTCGAGCGGGCACCAGTAACATCTCCATATGTCCTGTCTCATGCAAGTAGAGCCCAAGGGCACCTGCTTGCTCCAGGAACATAAAGAGCCTCAAACCATTCCATCAGTTTATGGGAATGAGGTCTATAATTGTTACTGGTATTTGGCATATCAAATACGACATGGGTAGCTTGCCAGGCTCTGTTGTGTGGGTAGCATACTCTTGTAGTAATCTCTAAATCTAGCATTTATTGATGAACCGCGCAGCCGCTTGTGGCCGCAAGCCAGGCTGTGATAGGCTGGTCTGCTGGGTGGAGTTCTGACAAAGGGGAAGTCCGGTTGTGGAAAATGGAGGCCCTCATGGAGTGGGGTGTCTTCTGGCTTGTTGCGAGGCTCTGCTGGGGTGGCAGGCCAGGGCTAGAACCCGCCATCCCTCCCGGGCGCCTAGTGAGCGGCTGGGTACAGGGAGAGCCAGTAGCAGCTCTGCCCCAGGTCTGTAAGAACCAGTAGCAGCTCTGCCCCATGTCTGTGTTTTAATAAAAAATTAAAAACTCTAATTATATAGTGCAGTTGAACAATTTTTTTTCATGTTTGGCTTCTTGTGCTCAGGATAATGCTTTAGGAATTCATGTCATGTATATTGATAATTTTGCTAAGCAGTACAGATTTCTCACACTACGTGAAAGCAGGGAGTTCATAGGAACTTTCATACAAAGTAAATCCTAAATAATTCAAAGTAATGAAACAATTTCCATTAACTTCTGTGGAAAAGTGCTTTCAGACCTCCAAAATTACTAATAAAATTGTGTAAATTCCCTAGCAAGTCTCAAATAACAGACATATAGTGAAAATAACAATGTTATGATGACGCACAATGTACATTGGTTCCCATGAAGGAGTTGAGATCCGATCTTCTTGCTCTGGTTGTGCGCTGTGACTGATAATGGCAGTCAATGACTGGCATTGCAATGCAATGTGCTAGCTCCTAGCCTCTTGGCTTTTGTCATAAAGAAGAAGATTCCCTTTAGATTTTTTTTATTTAGTAAAAAAAAAATTAATATATCTTTTGTATAAAGCAAAGTGACAAAAAGAGTTTGTAAAGTGGGAAATATTATTTTGAAAAGTGGGAAATAATATTAGATCACTGCCTTTATAAAATAGGAGTCTTTCCTTTTCATCTTCTAAGTCTTTTTATTTGTTATTTTAATATATTTTGTTATTGCATTTTATAAATTATCCAAGACTTTATTTTTGCTTTAAGTAGTAAAAAAGTTTCAATATTTAAAAATAAACGGATTATAAAACAATAGGTAGTTTTGCCTTATTTAAAGATGTTATCTTATGCAGATACTCGATTAAGTGTAGATTGTATTGTTCTGCTCTGAACTTTTGTTTAAGCAATAGAAAAAACAAACGAGGAGGAGCTAAATCACATATTTCTGGAAAAAAAAGTATTTTATGGAAACCAAAATATTTCCCTGTTGCCTATTGAAAACTTTGGAAATCCAAAAACAGGAACAAATTTTCTTAGTAATGGTGAATTCAAAGCCTGTAAACTGATTCAATCTACTGACTGAATCTCTGGTGTGAATTGTAGAAGTTATAACAGTGGCCAATAACCCATTTGATGTCATACTAATTGCTATAGGTTTGGAACTCTTCCATATTTTGATAGTTTTATTGTTCATATATTAAACTGTTAAATAGATATGACTAACAGGAAATTTATTGGAATAGAAACTTTTAATAACACCCTTGAGTATTCATTGATGACAAGTTCTATTATTGCCATGCAATGATCACTTCAAAATCTATGTCACATAGATAAAAGTCCTCAAACTTTCAAGTCTGCTATTCAACCTCGGCAGAATTTTTCTGCTTTATCATTTTACATTCTTGACTTTTAGAATGGGGACAAAGAAGAAAAATGAATCACAGGAGGAAGTATAGAAATAGAATCTGGTAAATATTTGATGTTAGCAGAAAATCCATTCTGAACAAGTGAGATAAGTAGTGCTTATTTATGAATAGATTTTACTGATCATATTTGATTAATATTATTTTGACCTTTGAAAGTAAGTTAGTTTGACAGCGCTGCTTAGTTGATTAGATCACAGTAAATTTTCTTATTTTCTGTCTCACCTATTTATTAATTTCTATCTAAATATATACTTACATATTTATGTATATAAGTTATACAACTATATGAATACATATCTAGTCATAATGTTGTGTATATTGAATATGAGGGGTAGAGAAAGAGAGGGTGTGAGAGATTATTAGAAAGAGAAAACCTGGGGCCAGAGTGATAGCACAGCAGGTAGGGCATTTGCCTTGCACATGGGCGACCCCAGTTTGATCCCCGGCATCCCATATGGTCCCCCGAGCACCCCCAGGAATAATTCCTGAGTGCAGAACCAGGAGTAACCCCTGAGCATTGCTGGGTGTTACCCAAAAAATTAAAAAAAAAAAAAGAAGACCTGAAATTTTAGGTATTGATTCATGGGACCTGGTGAATTTGAAGGCAGGCCAGCAGAATAAAGGTTCTGGCAGGAGTCAGTCTTGCTTTCTTCAATCTAAAGGCAGTTTGGAGTTAGAATTACTTCTTCTGGGGGGTCTCTGTCCTTTCTTTTAAGACTTTCTTGAACTCTATGTGGCTTACCCACATAATGAAGGTTAAACTGTTTTACTCAAAATAACACATAAAATCAATGATCGTAGTTCAGTGACTTGTTCTTGAAATGTGCTCATGTACATGATAGATAAGTTGTTTAAAGAAGAAAAAAAAGATGCAGAATCCAAATTTTTAGATTAATTCACACAATAGGTTTTTCATTCAGTAATATTTACTAGTTTGGTAGGGCAACAATAGAGACTAAGACAAATGGGTTTGATTCTTTGATTAAATTCTTTGGTAAGAGCTATTTCCTTTTTCCAGTTTTACTGAAGTAAACTGGCAAAGACAAATTGCATATTTTAAGGTATTCAAAGTGATGATTTGATATTCATATGCACTGTAAAATGTTTTTTACAATTAAACACATACTTTCTTGATATAAAAATTTAAGTTGTTTAGACCTTAAACCAAACTTTATCAGCTAGTAATAGCTGATAAAGTTTGCTATTTATTTATATTCTTAGAAATAAGTACTTCCCTACTAAAAGTATTTATTGAATTAATGGTTTTTGAGAAACAGATTTTTGACATATAGTTCTAATGCTGTTCCTGATTGATACTGATTAATGTGTAAATGGTGAGTAGACTGTTTTATTTGACTTGTCTAGAAGAAAGAAAAATACTGAAAAGAACAAATGCAAAATGTACAGAGAAGGAAAAGGATTAAATAGATGTAGGAATCAACATTAAAAGTGAAAACTAAACAGAAAACCAGTTACTAACATCCAAGTAGTACTCAAATTTATATCATATTTTAAAAAGTATTTTGCTTTCTTTACTTCATTTCAGAAGGAATTAAGAAACAAGTGGATGACAGAACACGGTAAGAATACAACAGGAAGCTAAATCAATCCTGCATATCAGAAGATTGGTAAGTTTTACCACCACTTTACTTACATTGCTTGCCCCATCTTTATGGGTATGCAAACGCACACACACACACACACACACACACACACACTTCTTTATATATATGGTATTGAGCAAAACCCTGTCTTAAATACTATCTGAAAGGCTAGATAAGTGTGTGTTGAGAAGTATCCAAAAATCTTTCAACTTCTGAAAATTAATTTGACCCCTTTTCTGTCAAAGACAACATACATTTTCATTGTGCTGATTTCTATGAAGGTACACAAACACACACACACACCTTCTAGAATGCTGTAAAATGCCTAGGATTATATTTTGTTACCTTCTAGGTCTTTGCCACAGCATCAAGTCCTTTGTCCAGCTACTTAAAATAAAAGGCAGGGTCTTGGTGTTGGGAAAGATCAAGACCACCATTTCCCTCAGCATGGTCCTTACCAATGGTTATAGAAAAAATGTGGAGCATGACACAACCTTTGAAAGATGGCCATTCATTCAGTTTGTTTGTCTAAGCAAGAGAGACCTATCTTATTGCTTATCCTCTCTGTGCTCTGGAAATCCACACATAGACTAATTCTGGGATGTTCTGTGGAAGACAGGGAAGACTGTAGTGGCAGCATAATGGCCCTGTTCCCTGGGGCTCCCTGGCCAGTGCCGCTCTCTGTGACACACCTTACAGTGAACACAGCCCTTGAATGACTGTGGAAAGTGCTATTGCTGGCTTCCACAATATGCAAAAGTAGAGGCTACATTTGATTCTTACCTTTACCACTCCTCACCTTTAAAACTTGAGTAGTTTTCTTTCTAAGAGTTTCCCCCTCTTTTGTTTAGCAACCAAATAGATAATCTCATGATATACTATGGAGAATAAACTCAATACAAAAATATTTTAAAAATGGTAGAGGAATCCTTTCCTGACAATGGCTGGCAACAGGGTTCTACCTGGCGGGACCGGAGGGGATATGTGGTATATAATTCCAGGGATCCAATTCAGGGCCACATGCATGTCAGGCATGTTCTCTACTTGTCTTCAAGAATAAACTTACAGATATGTAATATTTTGTCAAGAATAGCATTTTAAAGAATATGGTCCCCGAGCACCTCCAGGAGTAATTCTGAGTGCAGAGCCAGGAGCAACCTCTGAGCATCATTGAGTATGACCCAAAAAATCCAAAAAAAAAAAAAAAAAGAAGAAGAAGAGGAAGACGATGAAGAAATCAGGTAATAGAGAGATTTTGGATTAAGGTGGCTCAGTTCTCTGGAAGCAGCTGCTGAGGAAGGGAGAGACCTAAGGGCAAAGTAAGTAGGGGCAAAGTTCTTGCAAAAAGTGCACAAGTCATTAACATCACTGAACCTCGACTGCTTTCCATATCTTTGGAGGCTGAGGGCTGTTACTTCTATCCTGTATCTTCTTGGGAATCTATGCCTTTGGCATCAATAAAGCAAGGGCATAATTGTTCTTGATAGCTCAGGATTTTCCACATTTATTTGAGTCTACAATAAGTCTACTAGGATGCAAATCCAGGTTCCCTTTGACAAAAGGAACCTTCTCTAAGTTTGTCACTGCCAATGTAGGAGCTTGAAAGAAATTTTTGAAATCAGATGGAATAACAGAAAAGAGGAGTAGAAAGCTTTGTTTTGAGGTTGCTGAGGTTGCAGCAAAGACGACTTTGCGAATCTGGAAGCAGGAAGCTAAGGGAGACTGCTGTTCGACAGGTTTGGTTTCTGGCAGGTCACTCTCTTCAGAAGAGTCATTTTACAAAGTGGAAAGGTCTTAATGTCTACATCACCCTGTCAGAATGGCAGTTTCTGGAAGAAAGGTAAAAAGGGCAGAAATGCATAGATTTTTCTCTGAGCTTTATTCTGATTTGAAGAATACCCATATACACGATGCATACCAGTGTATGCTGATGTTCAGTGGGGAGCCAGATCCTTTTTAGTTAGTTCAATTATAGATAAGATGTCTACTGATTTCCCAACAAATCTGGGTAATTACTTTCTTTTTTTTTTTTTTTTTTTTTTTGGGTCACACCCGGCGATGCTCAGGGGTCTCTCCTGGCTCTGCACTCAGGATTCACTCCTGGCGGTGCTCGGGGGACCATATGGGATGCCGGGATCGAACCCAGGTCTGCATAGGCCGGCCGTGTGCAAGGCAAACGCCCTACCCGCTGGGCTATCGCTCCGGCCCCGGGTAATTACTTTCATGCACAGATAGTGTCCCTCCAATTTTTGTTACTATTCCTGTGTCTCATTTGCAGTGTTACTTTAGAGCCAACTCCCCACCCCCACTTCAATGATTTGAGTGAGCTCTTAGTGCCAGATGATTTGTTATGTGGATAGAAAAACAGAGAGTTACTTTCTTTCCTTCAGAAGGAAGCACAGTATCTAGCTATGCTCAGTGTTGGAACCTGGAGGGCTAGTAAGCATGCAGAGCAGGCACCCTACCCCTTACACTATCTCTCTGGCCCTTACATCTTCTTAGAGAAAAATTTTCAAAGACCAAGAGATTTCTCAGAGCTCCTTCAAAAGGCACAATAAACTTAGTAGTTTCACTCATAGATATTTTGTTTTTAAAGACTCAGTCTGGCATGCTTTTTATTTCATTCATTCATTCATTCATTCATTCATTCATTCATTCATTCATTCATTCATTCATTCATTCATTCATTCAATATTTTATTATACCACTGTGAGATATACAATTACAGAGATGTTCATAAGATGTTCATATTTGGGTTTCGGTCATACAGTGTTCCAGCACCCATCCCTCCACCAGTGCCCATTTCCCACCACCAATGTCCTCAATTCCCTCCCCCCCTCCTCTAGCCTGCTTCTATGGCAGGTTCTTTATTTCTTTCTCTTTCTCTCTCTTTCTCTTTTCCTTCTCTTCCACATTGTGGATTACAATACATACATTAAGAGGTTGACATGTGTATCTTTTTGCCTGTATTTAATAGCATGCTTTTAGTGTCTGCTATACTTTTGAGGCATGGAAGTCTTAGTCAGTGTAGAACATTTTATGGGCTGAGTGTGATGATTACATTCTCTGCTGATCATGAGTGTTGGGGAAATAGTAGTGAACAAGATAGATTTTATCCTTGGTACCAAGGATGCTTCTTATCTTTGAAGAAGCAGTTAATAAACATGGATGTCAGTAATATAATTTCAGGTGTTTATTAGTAATATATGGAAGATGGACTAGGATAATGTTTAGTTAGGTGATGCCTTATTTAATTACATGATCAGGAAGGCCTCCAACAGGAGGTAGCATTTAAAATTAGACCAAAAAATGGAGAGGGAGTGATGGGTAGGTCAGGTCAGGGAAGTGTATCCCTTAGCACAAGTGTTGCTGGGACACTCACAGCATGTTGGTTGACTGATTAGTGTGATGTTGTTTAATTGATTAGTGACATTTTCCTTTCTTTCAGCTACTTTTCCTTGTCATGATTTTAGACCACTTAAGTGTATGACCTGCATTTTCTATTTTGGGGGCTTTGGGGAATATTTTCTCAAAAAGGATCCTTTAGCTATTAATGAAGATATAAATAATTGACAAGTATTGATAGACATATATTCTAAGCGCCAGGCAGTATGTTAGTCACTTTTCTCTTCTTTTTATGTTAGTCACTTTTGTAATAGTTTTATAAAGTACGTTTAGTATTTTCACCTATATAGATGAGGAAACTAAAGGTTTGGATGTTTAAGCAATTTTTTCCAAAGTTACTGAACGTGAGTCAAAAATTTCAACTCACCTCTTTAGAAAATTAGAGGACAAAACAAATTCTCTTTTTTCACTAAGTGTGCATGAATTTCTCTGGCCCAATGAATGTTGCAACAATAATTTGCTGCTCCTGGAAACAGCTTCCTGACATCAAGGGAATTAGTATGGCTGTGAATTTCAGCCAATGCCAAGATTAGATTTTACTCATGTGCATGAGTTTCATTTTTCCATCATGATCTTTACCACAAAACACCAAGAATGTTGTTTTATAAGAAATGTGACCATATTATAAACTCTTGGACATCAAGAAGGAAAAATATTCATAATCCCATGAAATCAGCATTTTTGTTTCCTTTCTGTTATACTGTTTTTAAAAAACAGTAACTCACTTATACAAAATTAAGCAATTACAGAGTATCATTCAAAGTTAAATTTTTACTATCATTCAAAGTTAAATTTCTACTATTTCTTCTACATATTTCTATCCATCACTGATATTAAAATAAATGTATATTCAATGGTCATTACTCATCTTTTATCCTTTTTAGGACAAAATATGAGCATCATTCATGAGTGTGTGCTTGTTTTCATTTTTCTTTTGCTTAATACTTGTATATACTATAGGATTCACTACTCACCAACAAAATTTCAGTTTCATTCTATGAATTTTGATAATGAATAATAACATTATTTATTATTTAACAATTAATAATATTTAATAATTAATAATAATTATTGATATGTTTGAATGTACATAAAATATATATTTGATTCCTCTCATCCTTTATCTTTGATTCAGTTCTTATTTTATTCTTCCTCTGCTGACCTTCCTTCCCTTACACTCTCCCTTCTCTTCCTTCATGCTTCAGAATATAGTTTTAATATTTGTTGTTTTACTTAATATTAATTGTGGATAATATTCATTGTTTTACTTAATGTTTTATTGGCACTCATTGAAGTTAATAGTTTGCAATGTTGTCTGTACATTGGTTTCATCACAGAGCTTTAAAATTACTGATGGCTCTAACCCCCAGAGATTATTAATTGTCTGGGGTAAGAGACCTGGGCAGCAAATTTTATATATTTCTTTTCTCCCCATGTGGTTCTAAAATATTCGACCACATGGAGAACCACAGTGTTGGCTGATACATACGTTCATCTCATTCTTAATAATGGCTATACAGCACAGCATTTCATATTATAGCAGCAATAAAAATATTTATCTAGTTCCTCATTTTGCAAAACAAAACAGATTAAAACAAACGAAACAAAAAACAATAAAGAATGCTTAAATAAACATGTCCCAATACTTACTGAGGTTTTTTTATGTTTATGAAATACGTTCTGTATGAGGGCTTCCTGGGTTAGAAGTGTGGATATTTGAATTTTTGATAGGCTTGGACAAATTATATTTCAGATATATAGTAGTAGTCCTTAAAATGCTTAATTCCTTGTATCTTTGTCAATATGATGAAAGATAAGAAGGCTTGATTTTCCTTTTTATCTGTGACCAAATTGAACATCTTTCCTACTCATACTTATTTGTCATTTACATTTTTTTTTGATTTGGTCATTTTTGGCTCTTTCTTCATTGTGTAATTATAAAATATTAAGATATCAATGGATACTAAAAATATTCATTTAAATTTCTTTTTGGCTTTTTGGATCACATCTGATGATATTCAGAGGTTACTCCTGGCTCTGCATTCAGGAATTAGTCTTGGTGGTGCTCAGCAAAACATTTGATTCTGAGGATCAAACCTGGGTTGGCCATGTGTAAGGCAAATGCCCTACCCGCTGTACTAATGCTCCAGCTCCAAATATTCTTTTTATCATATGTGTTAAAATGTTTTCTTCTAGTCTATTACTTAATTTTGATAATTTATAGAATGTATCTTTGAAATTTTTAATAATGTAAAACAAATTTTATCTTTTTGATTTGTTGTACATTTTAAATAATTTTTAGTATTAGTGATTCACCGTCTTCCCATTCATCATTAATTTGCTCTAGTGGGCACCAGTAACATCTCCATATGTCCTGTCTCATGCTAGTAGAGCCCAAGGGCACCTGCTTGCTCCAGGCACATAAAGAGCCTCAAACCATTCCATAAGGTCATGGGAATGAGGTCTATAATTGCTACTGGTATCTGGCATATCAAATACGACACGGCTAGCTTGCCAGGCTCTGCTGTGAGGGTGGCATATTCTTCTAGTCACCTCTGATCTACAGCATTTTTTTTTTTTTGCTTTTTTGGGTCACACTCGGCAATGCTCAGGGGTTTCTCCTGGCTCTGCACTCAGGAATCACTCCTGGCGGTGCTCGGGGACCATATGGGATGCCGGAATCGAACCCTGGCCGGCATGGGCCGGCCGTGTGCAAGGCAAATGCCCTACCCGCTGGGCTATCGCTCCGGCCCCACTACAGCATTTATTGATGAACCACGCAGCAGCAAGCGGCCACGTGAGCTGGGCTGTGATAGACTCTTCTGCTGGGTGGAGTTCTGATGAGAGGGAAGTCTGAATGTGGAAAATGGCGGACCTCATGGAGTAGGGGGTTGTTTGGTGTCTTGTGAGAATATCAGTGATTATCATTAGATGCTTCTTGGTTATATAATTCCTAATCATTACACATAATTCTTTTAAAGTTATACGTACTCATCCAAGTTTCTAAAAAGTCCCATGATTATTATTTTAAATAATTCTGTAATTGATCTTTTCTTGCATTTAATGTTTTTCATAGTTTTCTACTTAAGAAATTCTTATGAAGAAAATCTTAAATCAAGAATATATATCTTTTATTCTTGACAAGTATCAATGATTACTTGTAGTAATCATTCCATACACTTACAGTTTTTGGCCTGCCAATCAGTGTAGAAATTAAACGTAATACAGCTTCAGCATTTATACAGTAATATCTCCTAGGGGACAAATCATATTACAGAATTTAGAAAATTAAGTTACTTAAATGACTTATTAACACTATTATTAAGGAAGAGATGAACTATTTTTCAGGTTACTTAAGCAGCTAGGGTCACTGTATTTTTTAATCTAATACTTTTTTAAAAAAAATCAGTTTTTTTATTTAATTTAATTTATTTTTTTTTAATTGAATTACCATGAGCTGCACAGTTACAAAGCTGTTCTTGACTGGGCTTCTGTCATATAATATTCCAACACCCGTCCCTTCCCGATTGTACTTCTTCCACCAATGTCCACAATTTCCCTCCTCCCCCCCCCTGTCATCTACACCCCCTCCTCATCTCCAGTACCAGCTTGCCTCTAGGGCAGACACTTTTCAACTTTATCCCTCTCTTTTGTTCTCTCTTTGAAGCAGCTAGGGTCACTTTAAATAGAAAATTTTGGGATATCTACTATGTGCAAGGAATCATGCTAAATGATGTGCTCAATACAGTTATTGTTTATAAAGAATTTCATTTTAATGGAAAGCAAAAGCAACTGTACTTTACTTTTTTTTTTTTTTTTTTTTTGCTTTTTTGGGTCACACCCGGCGATGCTCAGGGGTTTCTCCTGGCTCTGCACTCAGGAATTACTCCTAGCTGTGATCGGGGGACCATATGGGATCCGGGATTGAACCCGGGCGGCACAGGCCGGCCGTGGTGCAAGGCAAACGCCCCTACCCGCTGGGCTATCGCTCCGGCCCTGTACTTTACTTTTTTACAGTTAAGAATAATAAAAGAAAAGTTATGTGCTGTCAAAATGAACAGTATGATTTTATTTTTTTATTTTTATTTATTTTTAAAAGTATTTTATTATACCACGGTGAGATATAAAATTACAAAGATAAACAATTAAAAAGTTCATATTTGGGTTTTGGTCATACAGTTTTCCAGCACCCATCCCCTCCACCAGTGCCAGTCTCCTACCACCAACTACCCGGTTCCCTCCCCCCCCCCCTCCCCTCCTCCATGTCAGGTTCTTTATTTCTTTCCCTTTCTCTCTCTCTTTCCTTTCCCCTCCAGACTATGGATTACAGAACATACATTAAAGGGTTGTCATGTGTATCTTTTTTGCCTCTATTTAATGCTCAGTTCTAGGTTGGTATTAGTACCCTCAACAATTGTTAGCACACTGTTCCATTTTCTGCCTTACCTAGCCTCTGACTCCCACACAACAGTATGATTTTTTTACAGCAGGAAAGTTTTCTTTTTTTTTTTTAAAATCTTGCCCTTTGAGAGAACCTTGACCCATGAACAAATATATGCCTTGAGAAGAGTATATATTTGACTGGAAATGATGTTTTCTGAGCAAAGGGAATAGAATCAACCAAGACAAAGACTTTGAAAAGTGTGCTGGCAGAGGTATCATGCTGATGTATGTAAATTTGCTGGCTAGAGAGAAGAAAACGTAGGAGAAAAAAAAAATAATGCCATAGTGTAAAATTAAATGTTCACCATTCTGTTGTGATTTTGAAGGCATTTTTTTAATTTGATAGGACGAGTGACATGGTAAATGATTTTGACTATGAGTATTCTGACTGTAAAATAATATGAAGTTATCAAAGACTGAAATAAAAATGTTAGCTAACTTGTCACTCAAGTATTGATCAATTTATTTTATACTATTATTATTTTATTATTATTATTTTGCATTTTGGGTCACACCTGGCAATGAATCAGGGTTACTTATGGCTCTGCACTCAGGAATAATTCC
Organism: Cryptotis parvus; assembly: GCA_021461705.1. NCBI lineage: Eukaryota > Metazoa > Chordata > Mammalia > Eulipotyphla > Soricidae > Cryptotis > Cryptotis parvus. The sequence continues at coordinate 2,185 of JAJIBD010016125.1, read as the reverse complement.
TGGCAGTGCTCAGAGGACCATATAGGATAGAACCTGGATCTGCCACCTGCAAGGCAAATACCTACCCAGGGTAATATCAATCCAGCTCCTGATCAACTAATTTTCATAAAGACTCAGTTATGTCACTTACAAGTTGGGAACTGTAATGCCTATATCTTGGTGAGGCTGTGGTTCAATAGAATAATGTGTCTGAAATACCTTGCTATGTGTATCTTTTTAATCACTGTACTCTATATCATTATTATAGGGTATATGACCATATTATACAAGGCCTTATACTCTGTAATATGGTCTAATACTCTATATGCCTTGGTAATAAATAAGTAGTTCAAATAGAAAAGTAGTTAACCAATTAGTTCCAGTCTTATAATAATAAAGTTAAATTAGGGCTGGATTGGTAGCACAGTGGGTAGGGCGTTTGCCTTGCACACGGTCAACCTGGGTTCAATCCTCAGCATCCCACATGGTCCCCCAAGCTCTGTCAGGAGTAATTCCTAAGTGTAGAGCCAGGAGTAACCCCTGAGCATCGCCAGGTATGAACCAAAAAGCAAAAGAGAAAAAAGAAAAAAATGGGGTGAATAAAGTAAAACCCCATAAAAAAGTTAAATTAACTTTCATTTTCCTCTGTCAAGGTTCCTGGAAAAACTCATTTGATGGATGCTCTAAACCAGACAAGAGTGACTGAATTTATTTTCTTAGGACTCACGGATAACTGGGTGCTTGAGCTCGTGTTCTTAATGACCTTCTCAGTTACATACTCGCTAACTCTTCTGGGGAACATTGTCATCATGGTTACCATCATTTTCACTCCACGTCTCCACTCTCCCATGTATTTCTTCCTGAGCAATCTGTCTTTCATTGACATATGCCACTCATCTGTCACTGTACCCAAGATGCTGGAGGGTTTTCTTTGGAGAGAAAGACAATATCTTTTGACAACTGCATCGCACAGCTCTTCTTCCTCCATTTGTTTGCCTGTGCTGAGATCTTTCTGCTGACTATTATGGCCTATGATCGTTACGTAGCCATCTGCACTCCGTTACATTACTCCACTGTGATGAACATAAAGGTCTGTGTGCAGCTGGTCTTCGCTCTCTGGGTGGGAGGTACTATTCATTCACTGGTGCAGACCTTCTTGACTATTCGTCTGCCTTACTGTGGACCCAATATTATTGATAGCTACTTCTGTGATGTGCCTTCAGTCATTAAACTGGCTTGTACCGATACATACCTCACAGGAATGCTGATTGTTTCTAATAGCGGAACCATTTCCCTTGTCTGCTTCCTGGCTTTGGTCACATCCTACACTGTTATTCTGGTTTCTCTGAGAAAAGCAGTCAGCTGAAGGACGCCGGAAAGCTCTGTCCACCTGTTCTTCCCATTTCATGGTGGTTGCATTCTTCTTTGGACCTTGCATCTTCATCTACACTCGCCCAGACACCAGCTACTCCATTGACAAAGTGGTTTGCTGTCTTTTATACACTGGTCACCCTTTGTTAAATCCCCTAATTTACACTTTACGGAATGTGGAAGTAAAAACTGCCATGAAGCATCTCAGACAGAGACAAGTTTTTTCCATGAAATGATACATGATGGGTTCTGGATGGCAAACATAATTCTGGTCATATACTTAATGAAAAATTAAAAGTCAATAAAGTCATAAGATGAAATGACATAGATCAGAGAAAACTTTTTGCCTGGAAGAGAGGGTCTTATTCACTGTTGCTTAAATAAAGGAAAAGATCATAATGGAACATGAAAAGCAAAAGAAGCAGAAACAGTTTGAAGAAAGTTTCAGCAGTCAAACACAATTTGGGGCACAGACTGCTTTTTTAGGAACAGTATAGTTGTGGGAGTGCTGACTTTGTTTTTATTTTCTTTTTTTTTCTTTTAGGTCCACCCAGCAATGCTCAGGGATAAGTCCTGGCTCTGCACTCAGGAATTACTCCTGGCGGTGCTCGGGGACCATATGGGATGCTGGGGATCGAACCCAGGTCGGCTGCGTGCAAAGCAAACGCCCTACCCACTGGACTATCGCTCCGGCCCTGTTTTTCTTTTTTAAAAAATATTTTATTATACTACTGTTAGATATACAATTACAAGATGTTCATGCTTGAATTTTGGTTCTACGTGTTCCAACACCCATCCCTCCACACCCTACCCATCTCCCATCACCAATGTCTCC
>JAJIBD010016124.1:0-32905 GCA_021461705.1 Cryptotis parvus | reverse complement strand
GAATTACTAGTCTCCGGAGAAAGGGATGCTTACAGAGAGTGGCCCTTGGAAGACAAATATTGGTCAAATCAATGAACGTTGAAAGCATTCACCCAAGGACATATTTCTTTAGGAAATGGGTCTGGGTTTGAAAGCCAGAGCCATCCTTTCATTGCTTCTTCTCTCCCTCTGGTTTTACTTTTGCATTTTGTAAGATGGTCACACCTCAGACGCTATGAGGGGATAATGTGCAACATGTATCTATTGTCGATATGATGTCAGGAGTAAGTTCCGCCAATGCTGCTGTGATGTTCATTGCTACCACCAATTTTATTTATACAAGAGGAGTATTGGGGGGGTTGGGGTGACTAGAGAGATAACTCAGTGGGATAAGTGCACACTTTGCCTACAGAAAACCCAGATTCAATGGCCAGCACCTAGTGGTCCCCAGGACAGAGTAACAAAGTAACCCCCTGAGCACTGAGTTGGGAGTAGCCCCCTGGGTACTACAGGGGTGACTCCCAAACAAAACCAGAAAGGTGGAATGGTAGGGACTGGGGAGAGGTAGAGGGAGTGTGAACGATCACGAGCTTCAGGAGTGGGCACAGACTGGGGTGTGTTTATTTGGAGAATCAGCTTGAGAGCTAGAAATTGTCCTAGGATCATCTCATAAAGGGCCTTTGTTCCAGGATGATGGATTTATATGCATCTGGACTCCAGGGGAAGTATCTAACGCCTGCTGCTGTAAGAAAGGTGAAGTATTTCAAATGGGATGTATGGCATGGCAAGGGAATTATGCATGCAGCAAACATATGGCAGAGACGATATTTCTCCCGCTGAAGGAAACAAGTCCAAATATGTAGCATACACACATTCTCCTTCCTATAAATACACAGATTGGATGATGATCCAGCAACATGTTGTTAACTATCAGAATCCCCGAGAAATCACTCGGAGCATGTTATCAGAGGAACAGATGGTCGGTGTGCCTCCTGGTCTGAAGGTATTTCTGGCTGTCATGTGGTTCTTCTATAAATAAACCCCACTGAGAGCCAGTGGAAAGTAAGCATCCTGACTTTACAAAAGAAAGTACTTTGGGAAAAAAGTAAAGACTGGCACTTTTACAGATGGTTCTATCATAGACCTGGAGGGTGAGAAGAGGCCTTAGAAAAAATATCATCAAGGCCATCAACATTTTCGAGGCTAGCCCTCACAGGATTTGATTCAACTTGACTTTTGAAGGATAATTCCAAAACTCCAATATGACATCTGGAACATTGTTCAAAAATTCTCCCAAACCAGGTGGCATTTTTTAGCTTCTCCCCACTCTTTCCCTCACCTGAACTTCTCCAAATTCTACTAGGCTTGTCCCCCCACCAGGCAGCACCCAATCAAAACAGTGTCTCTGCTGATTGTCCTCCTGCTCCATGGTAAAAGCTGGAGGCTGGTATTTCAAACAAGGGCCAACTTTCTGCCAAACAATTTACATTCAAGATGGTCCTTTTTTCTTTTTCTCACAACTGTACCACTGAACATCATGTTCATTAGCATTATTGTAGGCTGTGTCCAAGATGTTAACTCTTCAATTAAGGTTAACTTTGGAAATAAAAATGGAATTGTATGAGGCCTCCTTGCCATCTCATCAGAGGAGGGAACCAATTTTATGAAATTTTTTATAATCCAATATCAATATATAGAAATGCCCCTTCCTTGTCACTAAGGACAAACATCTACTCATTGAAGTTGAATGGAAACATAACTGTACATGGGCAAAAGAGTAGCTTTAGAATACCCATTTGTTTATTGGCATTTTTAGTCTTCAATGTGATAAATAGAGTGAAGGAACTCTTGTATACCTTCTCAAACTGGAAAATCTTGTTCTTTAAATGTTGCTATCTCTACCTTCATTTTAGTCTGGTTAGTCCCTTGGACTCCCTGAACAATCCTATATAGGACTCTGAAATGAGCCATCCCAGGGTGGGATCTGTCAGAATTTCCAACATTTTTAGCACTGTTCTGTTCATCTGTTTGTTGCACATTCCTTGGTTTATACATAGAACATAAGATACATATTGGACCAAAAAAAGTGCTCAATAGGTCTTTGGTCAATCAAATATTGACAAATGGAATCTGAAAGCCAATAGCCTTTCTAGAAAAAAAAAATTCTCTTTTCTGTTTAGTTTGCATAAAATAGGTATTTTCTTTATATATTGAAAAGATCTTCCTAAGACGACACTTTCATATTAGATTTTTTTTTATCCTGTAGCGGTAAAAAGATCTGAGATACTCTAAAGAAAACTATGGCTAAGAATGTGTGGAAATTTTTCTTTATTCAAATTAAAAGGCTCAAGAATTCTAACTTGAAGAATTTTAGGGAAAAATATGAGCTTTTTTGTGTTTTAGTATTTAGTTTTAGGAATGGCTACTTAAGACCATTTCAGAACTTTTGTTTTATGAGAAAAACAGTGTTATATAAATGTAAGTTCTTTGGAGATTTTGAAGAGATTGTGTTCCTGTGTTATTTACAGTTACTGTTAGCTTTAGGGAAGTGCGTCCCTGAAGAGACAAATGACATTTACAACAATTCTGCTGCAATTTTATTGGCAGAGATAACCCACTTGTGGACTCTGGTTACCAACTTTGCTTTCTCTTCAGCAACCAACTTTCTCTGTGAAATAGTCAAACAGTACCTCTCTATTATTTATACGGTAAACATCTCTTTGGCCTTGCCTTTATATTTCCTTTAGAAATATGAATTTTGAGAAGACAAAAGTCTTAGAATTCCTTCATCGAGAGGGGTATATACATAGGCCCTGGGCTTCTGGAAACTTCTGGAAACTCAGGCTGAGATATCCGATCCCTATGTCTCTCAGTTTCTCAACCTTAAATGGTCTAACTTGCAAATGTGAACCTTAATTTTATTTAAAATCCATTAATGAATCTAAGATCTATTCCTATTTAAAAATACATATTCATATTAGAAAAATAAGAGACTGTGGAAATCATTTTATGAAGTGAACATAACTGGGGCCAGAGGCATAATGCAGGACTTAGGTGTTTCCCTTATGTGTGGCCAATCCAGCTCTTTTCCATGGCACTGCCTCTGGTCCCTGAGTACTGCCAGGAGTGATGTTTGATTTCACTCAAATATCCCGCCCCTGAAAGTGCATATAATCTTTCTGTAGGTGCCTATGTTTATGTGTGGGCAAGTGTATACATATACACATGCCCACAAGAGCAAATGTTTAGAAATTCCTTTGGCTAATCAGAATAACTGCCTCAATCAGCCCTTTTTATCGCTTGTTGGTTTTGCTTTTCCTTTCAATTTTGATATTTTGTAATACAGATTGGAGAAAATTGAAAAACAGTACATTAACATTGAAATAACCACATCCAGATATTTCAGTATCTGTGTTCATGAAAAATGAACTTGTTCCAGGGGCCCCATTCACTCTCAATGGAACAAACATCTCTGAATGCAGCAGTTATGTGTACCTAGGTCGAGAAGTCAACATGATGAAAGACCTAAAACCTGAGCTGCGCAGGAGGTAGAGAGAGGCATGGAATGCCTTCAAAGTCATCAAAGAAATAGCTAAAAGTACAAAGAACCTCCAGCTTCAGGGCACATCTCTTCTACTCCACCTTTCTCCCTGCATAACATATGCCTCAGAGACCTGGGCTAGCTAGTGTAGCATGAGAGAAATATTTATACCAGCTAACATAGAATACATGGTAAGATATACTGCCACATTCAAACTGTCCTCCTTTTATCTAAAAAGTGGCCTGCAGGAAGCCACTGCAGATGTAGAGACTCTGGGCAACAGTGTACTGCCATATTTTATGACTGCCCCAACTGCAGGCAACCCTGAAATGAGCAGTACCTGTATCAGCTGAACCATTCAATTCAAAAGAATAAAACCACGCTGGAGCTGTTGAGTAGGCATGGAACTAAGCTAAACAGCGCAAATACTTGGATTCTAACAGAACAAAATGTTTGTAAAAGTGAGAGTCAACAAGAGCCACAGACAAATTCTCTAAGTTAGTACCTTTATTTCTCATGAGGGTATGGATTGGTCATTCTGAAGCTACTGTCTGTGTATAACAGGATTATGTCAGGACTTTGAATTGCTTGTAGGAAGTTCTAAATTTCATGCAGCCAGAAAATGGGGAGATGACTACAGGTGACTTCTTGAATCACTTGTAATTTTTTATAATGAACAACGAAGCTGCAATGAGTGCCTTGTGTATGCAAGCATTTTATGCTCTGGATTCCTGAGTGTAATTTAGGGGTAAAAAGGTAAGTGTGGCACAGATTGGAAAGATAACACAGCTAGAGAGATGGTACAGAGAGATCATACACCTTTGCCTTGCCACATCCAACTTGAGTTCAAATCCCTATAGGGTCCTCTGAGCACTGCCAAGAGTGATCCCTGAGCACAGAGTAAGGAGCAATCCCTGAACTCTGCTGCGTGTGCTTCAAACACACACATACACAGACACACACACACACAATCAGGTGTGGGGATAGTTTTGTTACAGTGTCACTATTTTTCATTCCCACCAGCAATGATATTAGCATTGATTCAGAACAACCTCATTTGCCAGCATTATCAATGTTTCTGATAAATGTTACGTTACTGGATATGTAGAGTTTTGCAAAAGTAATAAATTATGTTGAAAATCTTTTGTATGCTTCTTTGCCATCCGTGCCTCATTTTGGTGAAGTAGCTATTCAAATGTTTTGATATTATTGTTTTGTTTTCGGGCCACAGGCTGGCTTAATCTTGACTCAGGATTAAGCCAAGAGTGATTTCAGGGATCGCTTTTGAGGGTGGGGGGGTCTTATGCAACCATATGTGGTGCCAGGGATCAGACTAGCCCAGTTGTGTACATGGCAAGCTTCTCACTGTACTTGCTCTCCAGACTCTCGTCTATTTTTAAATTGGGTTGCTCATATTCTTACTGAAGAAGCCTTTTGTGGATTTTATCAGATATGTCTTCTGCAAATATTTTTTCTACTCTGTAGTTTGTCTTCTCATACTCAGCCTTGCCTTTCACAGAGCAGAAGTTTTAAATTTTAATGAAGTCCAGCTTATCAATTATTTCTTTATGGATCATGTCTTTGATGTTGTATCTTTAAAAGCCCTAACCATATATAAGATATTAGATAGATTTTTATCTTATAATATCTTTGCAGAGCTAATGACTTTTCATTTTACATTTGAGGGATTCATGTTTTTGCATGTGGATGTCCAATTATTTCAAGACAATGTATTTTCTCACATTTAATTCTTTGTTCTCATTCTGAGAGGTGAGTAATATTATTCATTCAATGGCTTTAGCATGAGTTTTTTAATTATTTTATGTTTGAGGACAATGTTATATATTTATGTGACTTTTCTGTCTATTTATATTTCATACTTTCCCATTTTTCTATATTTTGGGGCTGTGGGGTCCAATCCTGGAAGTTCTTGGGAACTACTCCTTACTCAGTGCTTAGATTTTGCTCCTAGCCGTGATTGGGAGGCTATGTACAGATTAAATCCAGGATATAGCATGCACAGCAGACACACTAGACTTTTGTATTAGCTGTCTGGTCTGCTATCATTTTTTTTCTTTCTTTATCCCTGAGTTAAAAATTTATTATATATTTTAGAAATTATAAGTTTTTTTGCATATGGTACACATTATAGATATTTTATTTTCCTTTTCTTCAGTTGCTTTATTATTTTGTTTGTGCTGTTTGTGCTATATATTTTCACAAACTTTTCTGTAGTCAAATTTACCTATCTTTAATTAACACCTCTAGATTTTGATCCATAATTCAAAAGTAACTTCCTCACTCTTAAACTAACAGTTCACCCATGCACTATTTTCCTGGTTCTTTGCTTTATATTGAGTTTAACCAGTCTACTTGTAGATTATTCTTGTATATGTGTGGTATGAAATATGGATCTAATTTTATATTTTTTGGAATGACTGCTCAATTCCTCCCAGTACCATTTATTAAAAAATGCATCTTTACCTAGAGTTTGTCTTGATATCATGGCTGAGACATCTACTTTCTGCTGTTGGGTATTATTAATACAGTTGGAATCTTAGGTTATACTTTAGTTCTTACTCCAATACTTCGGTTTAAATGAGAAGCACTTATAAGTTTATTACAATGAAGTTTATTGCAATGAATTACTTCTCCTGAACATTCTGATTAATATAGGAACTCTTATCAAAAGTGCATGTTTTTGATGCTACGACTCTATCTCAGACTATTTACTTGTGACTGTAAACTGAGGTGAAAAAAGATTGGTGTCTTTAATAGCTTTATAGAATGTCCTCTTTTTTACAATTCATAGTAGATTTGAAATTATCATTCTCATAGGAAGTCAAGGTCTTTCCTCAATAGAAGTATTTCCTGATCCCATCCAGACAGTAATCTATAGGTTATGGACTATGGGAGTGTATAAATATATTTATTTTCTGCCTTTACTAAATGCTCTGTCTTCACAGTCTAATGCAGTGTTTCACATACAGTAGGCAAGAAAGCAAACCTTTTATGATTGTGAATGAGTAGTGTATTATTTAGAATATTATTTCAAGTCCAGGGCCGAAGAAGCTATGGTGTCTTATTAGTAGATGCTATATATCTATTTGTCAATCATATTTAAATAAGATAAATGGCACTGACAACATCTGTTCCTCCTACGGATTACCTCTGGGCTATTCCAAAATTGTGTCAGGACATTTCATTAATATCAACTAGCTAAATTTTCATTACATTCCCATGACCCAGTTTATTATGACTTCAACAATGAAGAAGAAAATGAAGAAAGTTTTATTGATTTAATATAAGCTACCAAGTAAATCCCATATTTGGGTTTCAACATCCCACATTTTTCTTGAGTTTGTTGGGAAGTTGTTATGAATTCCAACCCCCCCCAAGAATAAAGAACCTAGATGAGGTTGTATAGGAACAAGTGCCCATGACCCACCCATAGCCATGGCTCATGGTGTAATAATTTACTGCTATTTACAAGCTATTTCTTGAAAAGTTATCAGAACTTTGCTGCTTCTTACAACATTATTAGCATACCCTGTCTATAGCAAGCAATAAATAATTCAAACTGAATTTGGCAAAAGCAAATGTTTGTCCTTTCCCACTTTCTGTAGGCTCAGGAGGAAATTATTTTTCCTCTTCAATTGTTTACTGAGCAAAATGCATTTACATTGTTTTCTAAGCCAGTTGTGTGGTCTGGCTTATTTTTTTCCCATTGCGTCAATGAATAAATTGTGCAAAAGCTGCTTCTCCAGTAATAAGAGATCCTGCTAAGAAAACATTCAGTTAGACTCACACAAAAGCACACCAAAATAATATCTGGTTCAGATTTAAGAAATCAATTCTCTTCGGCTTCCAAAGAAGTTATTTTTGTTCTGAAAGATAAGCTATCATAGACCAACATGGAAAATGAAAATCTTTATTCAGAACCACTCTGGGATTTACAGTGGGCCAATAATCGTTTTTAATATTCATAATGATAGGTCAAAGGTAATTTTGAATAATGATGGCATTTTCTTAAGGCTTATTGAGTCCTTCCTGATAAAAACACTATGCAATTGCTTACAACATGTTACTGCCTGCTCATTGTGGACCAGGGTTTGGGGAAGCAGTGATGCAAGAAAAGATGGGAAATGAATTGGATTTGGAGTCTGATCTTTAGATTCATTTTCCATCAGAACGACTTATTAGTTTCTACAGGGGACCCACCATCTTACTCTCCATACAATATGGAGGTTTAAATGAGATTTTCACACAGAAGTTTTCTCTATGCTCTGAGACTGATTTTTGTACGCTAGGTAAATACAGTGATTACTAAGTGACTTACCTAAGACAAAATCTAAGGGTGAGTTTTCCCATATCCATTACCTAAGGAGAAAGATGAAACAGAGAGCTACGGAACTCAAGTCTCTCTGGCTAGTCCTTCAACATTTTTTCCTGTTTGTTTGTTTTTAATTCATAGAACTTTATCCTCATCAAGATTATAAATGTTGAAGAAAACTATACTCACCCAATTTAGAACAATTGTGATTAAAATAGTCTAAAGTCTAATCTCTACTCAAGGTACTCATGGAATGCCCAAAAGGACAGAATAATACACAATAAATAGTAGTAGCTGATTTCACCCTCATGATGAGTTTCCAGAATCAAGGACTTTATAATTCTTGATGTTTAGATTTAACTTTTTATTTGCTTCTATTTATCCTGAGATTAAATTCTCTGTTGAGTTCAACTTCCTCTACACCAATTAACCAAGAATTTTGAATCAATTCTACTGGAAGCAAAAATTTTGCTTCTACGCTTTTGTGGCTCATTGTGTGAAGTGGTGGCTCTTTTGCTGCGATCATATTCATTACTCTGTGTCTTTGAGGTGTCAGCAACAACATTTCAAGGTTACAGCCTCTGATTTCCCTCATGCCCACTTTAGTTAAAGCACAGTGTCTTTGTTAGGTGCCTAAAGTTCTTCCCATGAACGCCTCACTCTCTATCCAATATGGTGGCTAATCAATGGCTAGAGCTCTTAAAATATAAATATCCCAATTTGAAGTATAAATCAAAGATTGGATGCATATGGAAGAAAATGATCTGCCTGTTATTTTTGGTGACCTCTAAAATGTGTCCTGTGGTCACTCACAGATACATCAGGGCCTGATGATTCAATTCTAGGGTCACAGGATATGAATTTGGTTGGATCTTTCAGTTCAGAAAACCATTAGGGGTGCCCAAGCAGTACTCAGGGATTTCCAGAGCCACATGCAGAAGTGTTCATGAACCGCATGGTGCCAGAACTGGATCTTGAGTCCTGGTGCATGCAAACCATGCACACTTGACCACTAAGCTATCTCCTGCCCCCCATTATTTTTAAAATAGGATTTTAGAGACATATTGTTTATAAAATGCATAGTTTATTTCACTTTTACTTTTTAAAATGTGGCAGGTAAACAAATGTCATGTTATTTGCACTATTATTTCCTTGAGTTATTGCTATTTTAGTCTTGACATTACTAGCACTAGTAATATGTTCAGGCTATTTTTCTCATGATGATCAATTTCTTGGTAACCTTCATATTTCTTTATTACTGGTATCTTTCAATTCTGACCATTCTAATTCATTGAGACACTCCTACATTTGGCTCTAAAGAGAGATTCTAGATTTCTCTTCTTGGGAGTTTTCTTGATTCATACACAAATTTGCTAACCTTAGTACCAGCTATTCACATCAAAGGAAATTTGTAGACTTACCTTGACAAGTACCTCCATTGCAAAGATTCTAATCTGCCTTCCATCTAAAATTTTAGTGGTATCATTGTCATTTTGCTTCAGAACAATTATAAGCTCTGTCTTCACCAAGAGTGAAGTAAAGCTGATAATGCAGAAGGTTATATCATTTATAACACAACACAGCTAGCCACCTACTATAAATTTTACCATCTGTGAAGTGGATATATCCCTACAAGATGACATGATAGACAAAGCTCAAAAGCTGGTTGAGAATCATATACCATTGAGACTAAGACAAAACAAAAAAATTTAGATCATGGAATAACCAAGTGCATTAAAATCATATGTCTGCCCATCAGCTGACCTCAGGGGGATAACAAAAATGAATCAATAAATAAGATGAAATCAAATAGAGATGTTGCACGCAGAAGCACCAGATACGGAAGGGAGTCTTAGAAGAGTTCTGACAATGTTCTGAAAATCCCATGGACCAAGACAAATGTTCTGGTAAAAGCACAGAATATCATCATCCTCCAATAAACATTTCCTCCTCTCATAAAGTCTGCAAATCTTTAGAAAAGCTTTTGTGTGGAATATAGCAAACATTTCAGTACATCTTTCTCAGCAAGGATCTTGAAGTGCCACTGGGGTGAATTTAAATATGGTCTTCTTAACATTTCTTTTTTCAATAGTACGGAAAATGCAGAGAGGCACTCAGAATGTTCCTGGAATGGGAAATTGGATTCTAAGTCTGGATTCTTTTTCACTCTGAGTACAAAGCATATGCAAAGTGGTAACCCACAGGATTTAAAGTCATTAGCCAACAACACTTGGGTTGCTTGCTCAGGTAAGTTTCTGAAGCAATTTTTCTAAAAATCAAATAATCAGCAGTATTGTTACAGCAGGCCTCCCTCTCTGCAATATGAGGATGTGTTCAAAAGGAGTTCCTAATTATTTAAATAGAAACCAGAGGAAGCAGGGAACTTCACTTCACATGTGAAATACCAGAAGACCTATTATTCAGGGGGTGTCTTTAATAGGTATTAAGGTTTGGGATGGGTGGCATCACATGGCAGAGCCTGGCAAGCTACCAATGTAGTATTTGATATGCCCAAACCAGTAATAATAATAGACCTCATTCCCATGACCTGAAGGAATAGTTTGAGGCTCTTCATGTTCCTGGAGCGAGCAGAGGCCCTTGGGCTGTACTAGCATGTGAACAGGAACAAATGGAGATGTTTATGGTGCCTGCTCAAGCAAATTGATGAACAATGGAAAGACAAGTGATACAAGACAAGAGATGGGTGGTATCTGCGAAAGAGATTACCCATGTAGTAAATGTAAAAAAAGAGAAGCTTGAACTTAGATATCTGTTTTCCCACTTAATGCCTCTTCTAAAGCGACACTTCAGGTGAAATCTGTGACTAGCAATTTCAAACTGAAATGAAAATTCATGTTCAGTAAATAGATATGTAAAATAACATTCAAGCACCTGTATTATTGCCAAAGAAAACTCACTGTTCACAGCATTTGATAGATGCAAAAGCAGGGCATTCACTGAGATACTACTCAATTATAAAGTTGAACAAATGACTGACAAATATTATAACATGGTTGTATCTCAAAAATCTTATACTTAAAATCATAGCATAATAGTATGCATTTTAGCATACATGATGCTTTGTAATAGGAAAAAGCTAAATAATGGTTACAGAGTCGTAGCTGTCAGTAGGGCTGATAATTAACTGGACATAGAGGAATGTTCAAGAATAATGTTTTTTTTCCCAAGTAGAATGCAATTTTCACAAATGTACACAGTAGTGAAAATATATCATAGTGTGCACAATATATATTTTCTACTATAAAATTTATTCCCATTTTTAAAGAGTAGAGGAAAATTAATATTTCCCAAGTTTAAATGAAATTTTCTTATACCAGAATCACCAAGTATCTGACAACCTAACTTCAAGTCTTATCCATGCATATCATGTTCTATATCACAGGATTTTTTGGTTTTGTTTTGTTTTTTGACTTTTGGTGCCATACCTGATTATGCTCAGAGGTTATTCCCTGGCTCTGCACTCAAGATGGCAGAGTGCAAGGCAAACACCCTACCCACAGTATTATCACTCTGACCCCACTCTAGAGATTTCTAAAATAATTTTTTGTCCTTACCCCCTAGGAAGAAGCAAGGCAAATATAGTCTGAAAATGGATGGGCTTTTCTTTTTTTCTCTTTTTAAAATTAATTTTATTTAAACTCATGATTTACAAAGTTGTTCACAGTACAGTTGTTTCAGGCATTCAATATTCCAACACCAGCCCCATCACCAAAGTGCCCTTACCACCATCAAAACCCTTGTTTCCCACCCACCCCTAGTCCCCATATCTGCTCTCTTATATGGGCTTTTATAACCACAGAAAGATTAAAAAATAAAGCAATCCCCTATCTAGCACCCTGGTTCAGAGACTATTTCAGTGATAATTATCTTTAATGGTTCCCTTATCAATGAATAGCTAAGAATAAATTTTGGAAAAATAAAGCTCTGATTTTTTTGGGTCACTTTTCCAAGAATGCCTACATCTAGAAAAAGTGCCTTCTGTTTCGAACAGATTGGTGTTAAAACTAACATAGCTGTAACACAGAAAGACAAACTGCTTTCATTACATATTTTTCCACTTCCCTGATACTCTAGTCATAAAATTTAGTTTTTGGTCCCTCTCTAATGATCTGTCATATTCAGTATGGTAAATGAGAAGTAAGTAAGTACATATGATTCTGGATCATCCAAAGCAGTTTCTCTGCCATGTACTTTATAAATTTTTCAAGTCTTGAGAAGGACTTGTTGCAGTTAATGTAAAACTGGGCTCAAAGACCAAAGGAACATAAAGCTTATAATAGTGTTATTTCTGTTTGTGGTGATCATCATCTCTGATATCAGCACTAATGCTCCAGTAACCTACCTTGATGATAGATGCTCCAGTAACCTACCTTGATGATAGATTCTCTTGTCTTAGACCTCAAGTCAGTAAGAAGAGGGTAGTAATGGTGGTGGTGGTGACAGTGATTATGATGCTGGTAGCAGTACCACTCTTATGAAAATGTTTCCTTGCAAGGAGAATGTGGACAGGGACTTAATTGTTCACAACAGTTTACCACTATATCTTTATTCTCATAATTAGATCACTCTTCATTATAGTACTCATTGCAATTCACTTACACCAAGACTAAGTTATTTGCTTAACTTACAAATCCATTCAATATTATTATTCACAACCTAGATAAGTAAATTCTCCATGGATAAAACTAAACAATTCCAGTTTATTTTACTAGGATTCTACCTTGCATGAAAAGTGAGTTCATAATTATATTTAAACTCATTTTATTCAAAATGAGTTTAAATATTTTCAATGTTTAATGAATATTAAGTAAAGGCTATATTTAAAAGAAAGAAGTACAGAGCAATAAAATAATTAGTGATACATCAACATTTAATAGATATGTAGCTCATAAAGTAATGGAATGATATGAAATTATTAGCATCTGAAATTGCTAAAATGGCTATTTTATTGGACATTGGTTTTCAAAAGTTCAAAAGATGCAGTTAAAGTTTTATTTTAAGAGAAATCATTGAAAGAATCAACTGACCTTGCTCTTCTCTGTCTCGAGTCAGAAAATAAACAGTGAAAGTGTATCTTAGTGGTTTGCAAGTGATTCAGAGCAGGATGCCCAGCTATTAGAAAACCATCGATTGGGCTGTAGGAAATGAGTTGGCTGCAGCATGAGATATAAACCAATGTCCAGGATTGTGAGGTCGTGGAAGAATGCCAAGGTGTATTGCCTTTCTTGGCAAGAATGTAAGCTCATCACTAAAGGACTGTTGTTATTCTGAGTTCAGATGTTCCAACATTTGAAAAACTCCTACAGTGGTATTAACATTTTCATTGAAACTTTCTGCCTTTCAAGATTCTTGATACTGATATAAAAATGTCCTCTGTTATTATAGTCCCCTAGTCCAACTTTTTACATTGAAATTCATTCATTGCCTTTACAATGACTATATTTAGAATAACAATCAATGTTGGCCATAAGCTAGTTTCAGAAATATTCCAAGAATTCTGCAAATTTGCCAGTAATATTTACTCAGAAAAATATTAATTGTTCAAGAATTTTTGAAGGCATTAGCCACTTCTGAGCATACTGCTTCTAATAATTTGTATTGGGAAGGGCCATGGCTGTATGGGAAACAACTGACATCAGTTCTATTCTGGGTTTGACTTTAGTGTGACCTTCAGCACTTCACTCAATTTTTCTGCAGTTAATTTTGCTTAGCTTTCACAAAATTGGAATGATAATAACAGGATGTTGTGACGAGTCTTTAGATTAGCAGGACACTCTGAACTCCTGAGACACAAGCTAATGTAGAAGTAGATGGGATCCAGGACATACCTTAGCAACACATCTCATGTTCTATGTACAGAATTCTTTGATCCTCTCCTCACTGCGTTAAATCCCCATGCATTATTCCTTTCACATAATGAATCACTCTACTTGAAATACAATGGAAAGAATCTGTGACAAAAGACAGGATAAATGTATACTCTACTGAATAGTTCATTTTAATTCAACCCAAAAGAGGTTGAGTATTTACAGAAAGTACATTCTTAGTTTGATGATAATCCATGTTACACAAATACTAAAAATGTTTCCTAATTTCTGTCTCTTTTCCCAAACTATAAGAGCCCATGGGTGTTTTAATAATAGTACTGTTAAATTTGCCAGATAATTAACAGCTGCAAGGCACTTTCTCTTACATGATACCATTTTGTTCTCATGTCTTAAAACATGTTTTATTTGTACCATCAATTTATAGACTGGAACACTGAAGGAGGAGTAACAAAGACTCAGACCTGACCAAGTAGTCAGTATCATAATAGTCTTAGATCATTTTTTTTCCTAATCACTCACTCAGAAGACCCTCAGAGTGGTGGTTGTCTGTTGGGGAGCCGTTGGGGTCCCCAACAGTATCAGGACAGAAGTTCTTTTCTACCTCTGAGGCCACATGGGAACAGATGAAAACTCACAAGTCCAGCACAGTTCCAAAAGGTTTTTAATAGTATAACAAGCTTTACCACCACAATCCAATATAATGGGAGACCTCTAACTCTGGTCAGAACTCGGACTATGCACGAGGGCCCAAATCTCCTACCAAAGAGGATCCCCCCAGAGAGAGTCCCACCAAAGGGGTACAGTATCTCAATTCAGTTCCCTTATATACACAAAAGTAATCCTAACTTCAGGGAGGGCCTGTCAGGAAAGATCAACTGAACAGCTTCTAGAGAGTAGAAGAGTGTAGTAGAGTAAGACCCTCATACAAGATTATCTCTTATGTCAAAAAAACACTGGAGAGAGAAGGGGGCTGGTATAAAAGTAATACATATTAATTTCATGGGCTTCATGTAATCTAGATGGTAACCACAAGGTCCTTCTTATTTATTATCTGTATCTTGTTCTCTGTATACTGAAAGGGTCACAATTGCTTGCTTGAGGGCAATCAAGTATGATCCTTCCTATAATCTTAAACAATAGTCTCAAAGTTGCCAGGTGGTAGTCTCCTGATAAATTTTAACTGTCCCATGCTGGGACCAGTGGGTATAAAGAGGAGCTGTGCTCAATCTAGATAACATAGAAGTCTTAGTAGATATATTACTCTTTCAGAGTCAAGGTGACTTCTGTAACTGCCACACCCTCAGTGTTTACTAGAAGAGAGATCTCATTAGTATGAACTCTGACTTAAGAACATATAAATAGATTTAACTGAGTAAATAGATTAAATAGATTAAACAGCAAAGCTCCTAAGCTAGCTAGGCCTTTCATCCAACAGTTGTCATATGTGAGCAAGTGCTTGACATAATTTGACATCTTGTTAAAGATGGACCTTCCCGAGACTCCTCCCTCATTGAGCACCCAAATGTTATTGCTTGATTATTTCACATTAAATATTTTAAATGAGTAGCACTGCTCTTTTCAGTCTTGGAACGCAGAAAACATGCCCTTAGTGTGAACTGAGGATCAGAGCAAAAACCTTACAGAGACTCAATAAGACACCCACTATCAGTCCAAGATAACTAGATAGGTAAAAAGAACTTTATGACATTCGGTTATCAGGTGGTTGAACCATTGTGATGAGGGACTGACAAAATGCAATATGCTTACACACTTCAAGAACAAGTATTTAGTACTGTTTGGCTACAACCCAGCTCTTAACACCTAATATCCAGTAAACTGCAAAGGTAGATGGTAATAAAACAATTATAAGTTAGAGTTCCTTAACCACAGTTCTATTGCCATTTTGGACCAGATAATTGGGGTGTGTGTGTGAGTGTGTGTGTGTATATTAATTCTTACATTGTGAAATATTTATCAGTGCTGAAAGTGTTTAACAAACAGATGTTTGTAGAATGTTTATAGCATGTCTTCTCTAACTACAAAAATGAAAAAGGTTCCAAAATTCCTCAAATATCCTCTATGGCATAAATCACCCTTGCCTGGGAATGACTATGTGATGTTTTATTGGGTAGCTCAGGGCACCTGGGAGATCAATTCATCAGAGTAAATTTATTCTTATTACTGGTTACTTAAAAAGGAACCATAAAAATAGGTCTGTTCATGACTCTTAAGAATTATATTCCACTAGAAAATATGCCCCATGTTTGCAGATAATTTTAGACCTCATTCCCATGACCTGATGGAATGGTTTGAGGCTCTTTATGTTCCTGGAGCAAGCAGGTGCCTTTGGGCTCTACTAGCATGAGACTGAACATATGGAGATGTTACTGGTGCCTGCTCGAGCCAATCAATGATAAACGGGAAGACAGTGATTTGCAGATAAAACAACAATGTAAAATATCAGTGATTGCCAAAAAATCAATGATTGATTCCAAGGACCGTGTGTTCCTAATGGCCGGTGCTTATCATTAGAAGCCCTGGATTTAGTGTCTTATGCTTAACAAGAAAATTTGACTACTTCAGACAAGGAGGCAATGGACTGGATACTCCAGCAGGTAAGGGTGTTTGACTTGAATAGAGATGACTTGGGGTTAGATCCTTGGCACCATAAATGATCCCCAAAGTATCATTAGGAGAAATTCCTGAGTGCCAAGCTGGAAGTAAGGATTGTGAATAGGTGGGTGTGGCCAAAACCAAACTAAAACCAGAGTAGAAATGAAGGCTGATGATTAATGAAGGCTGAGAACCATGATTTGGAATAGCTGTGGCAGCGAACAGAGAAGTTCTAGGGATATGTGCTCCATCCAGCATGGTAGAGAAAAGGGAAGTGGAACGGCCACCAGCCTCAGGGAGAGACTACTGTTTAAGACTAGGACAGGAGCACTTTCTGTTGAGGACACAGCTGGAAGATGGCAAAAAGGAGAGCAGAAAAGATGAGACAGAGGAAGCAGAAGAGAAAAACACACTGTGAAAGCTTTATTTGGAAAGGAATGAAACCTGAGGCCTCAAAGCAAAGCAGGGGAAAAGTAAATTTTAAGCTTACAAGTTCACAGAACACAGTACCCAAAGACTGGTTCTTGGCCAGCCAAGGTGTAGAGTTTTCTAGCTAGGGAATAGAACAACTTTGAAAATTATTTATCATGCTGAGGTGATAAAACAGTAAGGAAGTTTCTTGCCTTGCAGGCAGCCGACCTTGGTTTCATCTCCAGCACCTGGGATGGTGCCCTGACATTACCAGGAATAATCCCTGGGCACAGAGCCAGGAGTAAGCCTTGAACATGGCCAGAAGTGGTCCAAAAACAAACTTGAAAAAAAAGCAAAAAGAAAATCATACATCACAGAGGAAATACAGGGTACAATGGGCCAGAAATTTACTTGTGGTTACTTGTCAGAATTGAACAAAGAACCGTTCTGGGCATGGATCTGACTTTGGATGCTGACATTTTCTGACAAGCATCCTTTCTCTTAAGACCTGTAGAGGCCAGATGGCTCTTGATAACATTGACCTTTATCATACAGGAAGTTGAGTTGGATGAGAATCAACTGCGTATCAAGGACAAAGCCAAGCCAAACAAAAATGAACAAGTAGTCTGACTTGGAGTGTTTATCACTGGTGTCAATATCTGTACATGGCTAATGTTAAGCTCCCATCCCAAAGTCATGAAAAAAGGATGGGGAAGAAGCTGAGATGTTCCACTGGCTGGCAAGTCAGAGTGGCCTCTTTCTTTTTTCCAACACTTCCTGGAGTGCCATCTTCCCAGTAGAACCCACACCTTCAAGTGAAGAGCTTAGTAAGTGCTCAATCTTGCCAAAGCAATAGTTTCCATATTTGTGATTTTATTCTTTAGCTCCACTTAAGATACAGAGAAATGTTTAGGCTGCAGAAAAGCAGCTTAAGATGTGTAAGAGAAACATGCCTCCTTCCTACCCAGCTCCCCAAAATTGGGGTTTTGAACAACAAACCAAATAAACAAACCTGGAAAAGTGGCCAAAATAAATGCCTTGTGTGGATAGCATTTAAATGAGTAGCTTTGGCTGTTTGGTTATCTGGAGGGGAACCTGATTTCAAGCATGTGGACAGAGATAGTAGCAGCTGTTGTTATCTGTGCGGTGCTCGAGGAGAAGTGGTTTAAGAGAGGCTCTTGCAGCCCTGTTAGCGATCTGCAATACTGACACAAGCTTATGAGGGGCTGGAACTGGTTTCTCCTGCGAGAGGAGCTGCGGAGTGGGGCCATGCAGAGAAGCTGCAATCACTCAATGGAGAGGTACTCGCGTTTAATTCCACTGAAGTTACAGCATCAATCTGAGACATTGGAAACACCACCACCACCCCGCTCGCCCACTTCAGAAAAACGGTTCTGGACAAAACCTTTCTATCACTACATCTTTGGTTTGTAGGATTCATGAAAGGAATGCCAGGAGCAAATCTCTATTCCTAGGTGCCATCCATGTGATATCCCACAGGTCACACATGTATGGTATGGCTGGTACTGAAAGAATTTAAGGGAATCTTTTAAAATGAGAATCCATTTTTGTGTGATCCCAATGCATATATGTGCCATCCCCAAGGTTCTATCTTCCTTTCAAAAATGAGCATTAGTGGACAGATGCCAATGTGAGGAACAGACTTGCTAGCATGTCTGACTTCTTAATATTTTCTGCACTTGCCTCAGTGGACTAAAAATATGGATCCAGGCTGGAGAAAAAAGTCTGAGCACTTCATTCCCTTATTTTCAGCATGAAGGTGTGTGGGCTGGAGTGCTCTTTTGGAAGGAAGAGCAGAGTTTGGTGTTTGTTTAGTAACTGGATGAGGTTGTTACCTCATTAAGCCCATGCTGGCTTAATGGTGCTTTCACAAATCTACATTGAAAGGAATCTGAAGATGATGAAATATTGTTTTCTTCGAAGGTTTCTAAAGCTTTTGCAACCTCTTCCCTATATGGTCCCACTTGATGTTGGCCTTTGATTTTAATGGCACAAGTATTTCCCTGAGCATTTGCAGTTTTAGTCTATTACTGAGGGCCTGGACCACTGAAACCCCTGTTTACCTTTTGTAAGTCAGGAGATTTATTTTCCAGCCCCCACCCTGTGTGAGGGCATGCACATGCGCTCATGCACACACACATATGTGCACGCACACACACACACTTCACTATCTCAGAAGCTAGATAATCTCTGGTACTTTTAGGGTCTGACTATCTACTTGGTCTGTTCACAAGTTTTGCCTCCTCCCTGGGAAGTGAGGAGGGATTGTATAGAGAGAGGGCGCTGCAAGGAGAAACCTAAGCACTTTCAGCAAAGCGATACATCCAGTTTGGAATAAAAGTCAGTGAGCTTTGATCCTAAATCTTCCTTGGCGCTATGCTTTGTCTGTCCTTGCTTTTGTCTGTTGGAAAGGATGTCTTATCTCTTTAGACAATACCCTTTCTGATAGGAAGTTTTAACATTGACTTTTTGAGCTGTGGTTTAGCGGGAGTATTTCCTATGTGCCATCTATAGCAACTTGCTTCTCCCTCTTATCTATGAGGGAGCAGATATTTGTGCCTCAACAAAATGTTCTTGGTGCCATAAAGCACCAAGTGCTCTAAAAAAGAAGGAGGGAAGCTTCTAAGGACATTCATGCAACAGCACAAACCAGAGTAAGGTTATCAGGCCATCTATTCTATTACCTAAAGCTACGGTATATGTCTAGCTTTCTCCTCCAAACTCTCTTTCGAGCACCAACCAAAAGCCATTGGGATATAGGGCTATAGGGGACTAAATTGGAAATAGATTGGACAGGTATTTTAATGGGCTTTGGGATTTGAAAATTTTCATGAACAGGAAAAGCATCCAATCCTGTTGAATTGGACTAGATACAGTATATCTGACTATTCCATCATTCATTCAGGTAATATGAAGAAAAAATTTTTCTTCTAATATTTGTAAGAGCCTTTCTCTCTTTATGACTGACTCACTCACCTTCCAGGTGGGTGCCAAGGATGGAAGCACGGTGTTGAAGGAGGGTCTTGTCAGTGGGTGAAATCTACCACAAGTGTGTGGACTCAGAAGTTAGGTAAGATGGAAATGAGACCAGTGTGCTAATAATTGATGGAAGTGGTAGTACCAGCCTAGAACTGAACATTAAAGGTAGGCAAAGGGATATACATGAAAATGTAAATGCATGTATTACAAGCACGCAATGTGTAGGAAAAGGGAGGGATAGGGAGAGAGAGAAAGAGAGAGAGAGAGGGAGGCGAAGTGTCCGCCATAGAGGCAGCCTGTGGGAGGGGAAAGGAAGTCAGGGGTCATTGGTGATGTCAAATGTGCACTGGTGGAGAGATGGGTGCTGGAACACTGTTATTACTGAAACCTAATCATGAACAGTTTTGTAATTATTTCACAGTGGTATAATACAATTTAAAAAATTTTAAAAATAACAATGGATATTATGCCACCTCAAAGAGTCACTGAGAGACTTTTTTCTCATATTCACAATTGAGCCAGAGTAAACAAGGAATTTGAATACACCTCTGAGGGCAGAAGTGAATTTACTTCTTCTAACTCTATACTCAGTTTTCGGTCCTCTCTTCCTGTTGACCTCTACATATGGCATGTTCAAGAATGTTTTGTTGAACCAATTGAATGGATCTGTGAGCCAAAGAGTTGCTTTTATGGATCTATATTAATTTATTGAATCTGTTTATTTAATTTTGACTTTTAAGCCACACCTGGCAGTGCACTGGGTTTACTCCCGTCCTCTGCACAGCAATCACTCCTGGTGGTATTCAGGGAGCCATGCTTAGTGCTGGGTATTGAACTAGGTTGGCTCTGTGCAAAGTAAGGTCCCTGCCTGCTGCACAAGCTCTCTGTCACTATTTGTTCTAAAATATTTCTTTCTTTAAATAAAGGCATTTCCTTTGGACTAGCTTCTCAAGATTTTGTTCTGCCTCTGAGTTCATTTGATAAGAGACTTGATTTGGGCTTGTTTTAGCAGATAACTTCAGTTAATATTTATTTTACGAGAGTGGGATTAGAGAAGATAGGTGGGGAATGAATTATACATTCTCGAAGCGACTGAAGGTCGTTAGGAAAACATGCAGCTGCAGAGATTTCCAGGCAAGACTCTCACTGAAAGGGCTGGAGGCAATTTTCAAATGTTCTGGTTTCTATTTTATGGGAGTCACTTTGGAAGGGGTGGACGGGGATGATGAGGCTGTTCATTCAAATAAAAGGGAACTTTTGAAAAAGGGAAACTGACACATTTCTATGTAAATAGGATAAGCAGCTCTCCAGGCTGGCAGACACACTGAGCAGACACAGGGAATGGATGAAGGCAGGAGTGATTTTCTGTGGAGTCAATATACATAAAAAGTCAAAAAAAGAGTGGTATGAAGTAGAAACAACTCAAATAATAAAAGAAATTATAGCATTAGCAACTACTCTAAAGTAGAAACCAAAAGATGTCTGCAGATCAGAGAATATTTTTGATATAGCCCTGAAAATGTCCCTGCTGGAAAGCAAAGAAATTAAATAAATCTAATGAAAGTGGGAGCTGGAGGCTGACAGTGGGCAATAACAAGTTAACAGGCCATTTTTCCATCTTCCTGAAAAAATGTTCCAGGCATTGTTATAAGCGCTTTAAATATATTTGCACATTAAATTCCAACAGTTTTATGTGCCAGAGACAATCATGCAAAAATTACTCATAGGGAAATAATATAAAAATTTGTCTTGTTTTGGGTCCCAATTCATAAACCCTAATGGAGACTCAGAATGCAAATTCAGACCCAGTTAATGTAAACTGTTCTGGGTATCATGTATCTCGGTGTGTTTTTAGGCTTAGTTGGAACAGAAAGTCAGAAAACAGGCATGAACGTTGTTTGAATGACCTATGGGAAGAGAGATTTGGATGTTCAAATCTGGAAGGTTTATGAGTTTTCAAAACTCTTCTCCATATAGACAAAAAGTTATAGTAACTAACCAAAATGACCTTCTTACTTAACCATTCAAAGTTCTGCTGCTTCATATGGGCCTAATGGAACTTAGTTCTGAGAATGGGTCTGCAGAAAATATGAAACAAAGAAATGAAAATGCCTTGTTAAGGTCAAAACATACAAAATCACAATGATGTATCTAGACATTAAGAACTCAGTTTTCTTGAAAAAAAAAATCCATGTCTAGTGTTCTTCATGATGAAATAGAGTCTTTTCTTCTGTGCCTCATTTTAAGAATTCTACATGATTGAAACATTTAACTTTGCTTCATGGAAGATATTAAATATCAGTGAATTTATGGGATCTTAGCATTTTGATTCCAGGTTGTCCTCATCCTCTACTTCCTTATTTCTTTCCAAATTGTTTGGTTAATGTGACACGCATTTTTAGATGCAGACTTCCCTGGGATATAGAGTGCCTGATCTGGTTAAAACTGATGATGGGTATGTGTATGAGAGTGGATGGGATTCTTTTTTTTTTTTTTTTTTTTTTTTGCTTTTTGGGTCACACCCGCAATGCTCAGGGGTCTCTCCTGGCTCTGCACTCAGGAATCACTCCTTTTTTTTTTTTTTTGCTTTTTGGGTCACACCCGGCAATGCTCAGGGTCACTCCTGGCTCTGCACTCAGGAATGACTCCTGGCGGTGCTCGGGGACCATGTGGGATGCCGGGATCGAACCCGGGCCAGCACAGGCCGGCCACGCAAGGCAAACGCCCTACCCTCTGGGCTATCGCCCGCCCTCAGGAATCACTCCTGGCGGTGCTTGGGGGACCATATGGGATGCCGGGATCGAACCCAGGCCGGCATGGGCCGGCTGCGTGCAAGGCAAACGCCCTACCCTCTGGGCTATCTCTCCGGCCCTGGGATTCATTTTGAACTGTAGATGGAAAGCAAATTTGGTCCTTAATGTGGGTAGACCCTATCCTACCACAAGATCTGAGGAGAACCCAAAGGTTGGCCCTCTTGAGAATAGGGAGAATTGCACTTCCTCAACTAGTTGAGCTTGGACATCAGAGTATTTTTTTGTACCTTTCCACTCAAACTAAGACTTTAACTTTTCTTTATTGCTGACTTTTAGGCTGCAAACTCTCTACTGCTTGCCAGGATCCCAGGCCTTCATATTGGATGAGGCCATTGGCTTTCACATTGTCTTGCTTGTCTACTCTCCAGCATGCTGACTGGACATTAGTGCTGGGAACTCTTCATCCTTCAGACTTTCATAAGCTCATTGCTTAAAGTATTACTACTATCAAAGATTTTTGAATAATGAACAGTAATGTTGAGTACTATATTGCCAATTTATATATATTCAAGAATATAATACCTAGATAATCATTTATATAAAATATCGATAGTAACATAATATGTATTTTATTATTTATCTGCTATCACTTGTATCACTTGTCTTCCTGTTGTTCATCAATTTGCTTGAGCAGGCAGCAGTAACATCTCCAAACGTCCTGTCACATGCTAATGTAACCCAAGGGCATCTGCTCGCTCCAGGAACATAAAGAGCTTCAAACCATTCCATCAGATCATGGGAATGAAGTCTATAATTGTGACTGGTTTTTGGCATATTAAATACGACATGGGTAGCTTGCCAGGCTCTGCCATGCAGGTGGGATACTCTTGTAGTTGCCTCTCATCTTGTGCATTTATTGATGAACTGCGTGGTTGCAAAGCGGCTGTGCGAGACCGGGAAAGATCAGCTTTTCTACTGGATGGAGCTCTCACAAGCTGTGGAGTTCAGATGTAGAAAATGGCAGCCCTCATGGTGTGGGGGTTCCCTGGTTTCTTGTGAGGTTTTTCTTTCATGGTGGGGCCAGAGCTAGAACCCGCCTTCTCTCCTGAGAGCCTCATGATCAGCTGGGCTCAGGGAGAGCCAGTAGCAGCTATGCCCTGTGTGTGCGTGTCTCTGGATCAGGCATACCTGGCTGGACTTGAAAAAGACTGCTGTAGGGTGAGCCTCTGACGAGCTGAGCTTGTGATCAGCTCTTCTGCTCGGTGGAGCTCTGATGAGCTGGGGAGTCCCTACAGTAGTCTTTTTCAAGCCCAGCCAGGTATGCCTGATCCAGAGGCTCACATACACAGGGCAGAGCTGCTACCAGCTCTCCCTGTGCCCAGCTGATCATGAGGCACCCGGGAGAGAAGGCAGGTTCTAGCCCTGGCCCACCATCCCAGCAGAGCCTCGCAAGAAAACCAGAGGAACCCCCTACACCCCTGAGGGCTGCCATTTATCTTCTATATGATTTTATATGCTTATTTATAGAATAAATCAAGAATCATGATGATAGCTGAAGATAATAATTCATAGAAATGGGACCTTCCAAAGGTTATGCTCCTGGTCTCTAGGGAAGAACTCAGGATACTTTCTAGCTCTTTCAGTTCCTCATTCTTCCTATCTCATTTTATATTCCAGGTTGTTACCCAATAACAAATGCTACTTCATCATTACGGAAATGCATATCAGAGCTTTCCTTCACATTATGAAATGAGATGGAAACTTGGCAGTCCTGAATCTACATGGACTTGTGTGTGTTTGTGTGTGAGTGTGTGTGTAAGAGAGAGAGAGAGAGAGAGAGAGAGAGAGAGAGAGAAAAGAGAGAGAGAGACTTTTCCAGTGTCCAGGAAAACGCTATTCGCCATAACCTGAGCATAAGTATGTTTGCTGTTATCTCACTGAATCCACCCATCAAATCTTCCCTATCTCCTTTTCTTTTTCTTTCTTTCTTTCTTTCTTTCTTTCTTTTCTTTCTTTCTTTCTTTCTCTTTCTTTTCTTTCTTTCTTTTCTTTCTTTCTTTCTTTTTCTTTTCTTTCTTTCTTTCTTTCTTTCTTTCTTTCTTTCTTTCTTTCTTTCTTTCTTTCTTTCTTTCTTTCTTTCTTCTTTCTTTCTTTCTTTCTTTCTTTCTTCTTCTTTCTTTCTTTTCTTTCTTTCTTTCTTTTTCTTTCTTTCTTTCTTTCTTTCTTTCTTTCTTTCTTTCTTTCTTTTCTTTCTTTCTTTCTTTCTTTCTTTCTTTATTTTTTGCTTTTCTGGGTCACACCTGATGATGCTCAGTAGTTAATCCTGGCTCTGCACTCAGGAGTTACTTCTGGCGGTGCTCGGGAACCATATGGGTTGCTGGGGATCAAACCCTGGTCGGTCACACGCAAAAGCAAATGCCCTCCCCTCTATACTATGGCTTCTGCTTCTTTTCAGATGGAAACACTGAGTCTCAGGGAGATATACAACCAGGAGCTGGCGCATCATTGTGGTCCCTTCTGCTTGAATTCAGAACTCACTTTCTCAAGGCAAAAATAAACAAACAAAAAACCTGTCCCCCAAGATGTGCTCCCTACAACTGGGCCAGAGAATAGATAAAGAATATTCCAAATGATTCTTTCCTCCTAGAAATCTGAACTTCAAGTGGGAGAGAGTCTGCAGGGGTTTGAGATGTGTGAGACAGCCAGGGTTCTGTGTGTGACCCTGCTTCTAGTCTTGCAGCTCCCTCCTGTCACTCTTTATCATCAACCCCATATGCCTGTGCAGTTCGCATGAATCTGGGAAGATGCCAGAGCCTGGCAGGCAATGCTTGTTTTATAGCTAAGCACACCTGCTTCCTACTGCCTGCCAAACCCTTTAGCTGCTGGCTGCTGGGCTGCAAGATTATCTGTTGCCAGACCTCAAGCCTAGGTTCCTTTCCAAGAAGAAATCTTCCCTTCTCACCTCTCTCACCCCACCCTCTCTCTTCTCTCCTACCTTTCCCTCTTTACCATTTGGATCACTTTTTGCTGAACCATGTGGAGAGGGTTCATTCTATGTGAAATCCTTGTGTTCACTCCCATTTTAGCCTTCATTTCCAGTTCCCTTTGCAGATATGTCTTCCTTCTGAGATTTAAACCAAATCCATGTGATTCTTCTGCCTGATATTCTGTTATTTTTCATGAAAATGGGATTTTTCTACAAACATAATTTTAATTTGATGGATGTTATGGTTGTTTGTCGTGCCAGTAGTATCTTGCAGGCAGAGTTATTTTAAATTTTATTTTAAATTTTTTTAGCCAAATTCAGTAACTCCTCACATTGCCAAGTTACTCTACTCATTTAGTCCTATTTATATAAGTCCTAAGAATTTGGGGTGAGGTGGGAGTTAAAATTCAATCACTTCTATGCAGTTGCATAGTTATGATCAGTTTTTAAAATGGCTTAAGTAGGATTGTTTTTTCAATGATTGATGTATCGAAATGGAGATAAGTCTGTGCATGTATATACAAATATGTGCATGTTTTATACACATGGAGACATATATGTCTCTCTGTGTGCATTTTAATGCTATGGACCTATAATTAGTTTTATTTGGGGAGCTCCCAAGCTGTGCTCCAGGACCTTGGAGGTACGCCCATTCATGCTCTGCCAACCAAATGGGATGGTTCAAAGCTGTTCACACCTGGCAGTTCTCCAGGGGTCATGCGTGCTGGGCATGGAGCAGGACTTTTGCATATACAAAGCACAATTCTCCAATTCTGTGTTATCTCTGGTGTAGCACTTGCAATTATGTTTTATTCCTAACAGTAGAAATAATGAGGTCTCTTATTTAAAATGTGAAGATCTAGATTCTGAGCCCCTATTTCAGATGCTAAAAGGACCAACTACAGTAAAGGTCTGGAGTTATTTGAGTGCTGTGTGCCTAGACATGAAGGTGAGGAGCTCAAGGACAGGACAGAGGAGGCAAAGTGCTTGATCACTTGATCACTTGATCATTTGACATCCCATAATTCATTGATTTGCTCGAGCAGGCACCAGTAACATTTTCATTTGATCCTCTCACATACGTCAGTGTAGCCCAATGGCATCTGGTTGATTCAGGAATATGAAGAGCCTCAAACCCTTCGTTCAGGGTCTTGATGAAGTAGTCTGACCATCTTGTAGGTGGGCGGCCATGTGATCTTTTGATGTCCCATGGGATCCAGTCAGTAACAGCTCTAGTCCAGTGGTCATCTCCAAAAAGCATTACATGTCCAGCCCATCTGATTTTTGACGCCTTGGCAAACGAGACAGCGCCCTGACTCTGGATAGTCTATGGAAGTCAGAAATCTGGATTCCTTCTCACTTGAGTGAGGCATGATATTCCAAGCAAAGCTCTTTTGATTACTCTTGGGAGACTCAATAGCGTTCTCATCCTGCTTTCGTTGGAGCCCATGTCTCTGAAGTGTATGTTAATGCAGGAAGAATGGTGAAGTCGAAGAGATGTGCCCAGATCCTGAGGTTCTTTGTCCTTTTTAGCTATTTCTTCAATGCTCTTTGAAGGCATTCCATGCTTCTCTCTTCCTCTTGGGCAGCTCAGGTTTTAGGTAGTTCATCATGTTGACTTCTCAACCTAGCTACACATAACTGCTGTATTCAGAGATGTTTATTCCATTGAGAGTGAATGGGGCCCCCTGGAACTAGTTCATTTTTCATGAACATTGTTTTGTTGAGATTCAGCTGTAAAGCTATTTACAAAGTCCTATCTACAAAGACCTATCTACAAAGAACAAGGCAAAGTGCTATCAGCATAATTGTAGATGATAGAGGTCAGCTATAGATCAGTAGGCATTGGCTGTTCATCAGTTAGGAGGAGTTTTACTCAAGTTAGAGCATATGAAATCTACAGAAAGAGGATAATATTTTTGTGGGGTATTTTTCTTGCTGATCCTGTAGTGTTCAAGGCTTACTCTTGGCTCTGTGCTCAGGAATCACTCTTGGTGAGCTTTGGAGACCACATGTAATACTAGAGGTTCAAACCCTGGTCAACTGCATGTAAGAAAAGTGTCCTTCCTGCCATACCATCTCTCTGGCTCTGAAGATACATATTTGGTAGAGCATATAGCATAACAAATTTTATTGTACTATGTGTGATAAATAAAATTTACAATTATTAAAGTAAGTTTATCTTATATTTATCTTGTATTTTAAAGTATATGTTATAATGCAATCCTGATCTAAGTTTTTGAACAACTGGGTCAAGAGGATTTAATTATTTTGGAGATGGATGCATGATTTCTATTATAAATCCATGAGATAAGGGTAAAATAGCTTTCACTTGCAATATGTTTTTCATACAATGACCTTCAAAGTTTTTTTTAATGTTCAGTACTTTCCTTAAAGTTCCAAGAGTTCTTTATCTCCTAATGATCAAATTATCTTCTATTAAAGTATTTTATGGTTATCTTTGGAGTTGGTCTCTTTCATTGTCAGCTGATTTAACCCTGCCTGCCAACTTTTTGTCACAATGGTTTTAAAGAATTGGCACCACATTTCACTCTCATAATACTCCATCAGTTTAATAAAATATTTCACAAAATTCACAGATCCTTTGTAACTATTTTCAGTTGTATTCCTCAGGTTGGGAATACCCTATGAAAACAAAGGATGTATTTATAATACCCAGCAATCCATTGAGACATCAATCAACAGGACAATAGATGGTCTATTTAATAGGAAAATAGTTGAAATTAGTGCTTGGCTTGGTACATGGATATTCAATTAAAATTACTTTGTGTTTTATTTAGACTTTTGCCTTCCTATATAATGAAACTATAGGAATCAGAATAGGAAAAAAGGGAATAAAACTTGACATCTTTCATCAGGTCTGGTGTCTAAGGGTTGCATTTGTTGGGTGGCATGACCTAGATAGCTTTGGATCTCTGCTGTTTAAGCTATTTACAGTTTAAGTTATTTACATGTCTTTAAGCTAGGGTTCATGCTAAAGTTATCTCTCTTTTTGTAAACACTGATAGAGGGTGTGGCAGTTACAAGAGTCAATTTGATTCTGAATTAATAACTCTTAGAATATTATTATAATTTCTACTCTGATTTCTATCCTATCTAGTTTGGGCATAATTCCTCTTAATACCCTTGGGTCATAATGTGGAACAATTAGAATTTACCAGGAGACCCCACCTTGCCTTTTTATCCTTTGAACATTATGGTTTGCAAAATAGATACCGAGAGGTTATCATGTTTGTACCCTTATCTACTTAACCTACAATTACTGAGAGGTTATTATGTTTGTATCTTTACCTACTTTCAGCATGTAGGTTTTATCCAGAGTGACAATTTCCAACTATCATCTCCATGGTGTATGGTATGGTATGTCTACACAATGGAATACTATGCAGATGTTAGGAAAAATGCAGTCATGAATTTTGCTTATATATCGATTGACACGGAGAGTATGATGCTGAGTGAGATGAGTCAGAAAGAGAGAGAATGACATAGGGTGATTGCACACATTTGTGGGACTTAGTGATATCTTTTCCTAAGTCTTGAGACTAATACCCAAGTACAGTGGAAACATGGCCAGAACGATTGATCCATGCTTGGAAGCCTGCCTCAGGTTCCAGTTAGATCATTCTTATCAAGCACGTTGCTGTTTCTCCTTTTTTCCATCTGTTAAGGTGCCTGACACAGCTAGCTCTGTTCACCTCAAATTTTCCTGTAAGGAAGAGAGATCTATTGTCCCATATTGCAGGGGCATATAGATTCACATATTCTTCCATTTACTCTAACAAAAAGTAGCTAATCAATTTTATCATAGTCTAGAAAAGTTGCAAATTTAGGGGGCATCAAACAACTCTGAAAAATATCACCTCCCTGTAGGGAGGAGTGATATACCAAGGCTTCAGAGAGACTACTGAAGCTTGCACTCATCCCTAGGTCCCCTATATTTGGGTCTTTTAACAAATAGAGTTTTCAGGAGAAAATTTCCACTGATCTCCCTCCTGTCTACATGGAAGGTACCACAAAGCAAGGTTGCTTCATCATTCTGCTTGTTTATGTCTTTACACCTTAATGCTTAATGAATTTCTGCTTAATGCTTTTTAATTTTCTGTAAAATAAACAAACAAATGAAGAATTAAAAGCTAACTGGAAATAAATAGTCTTGCAGACAATGAATATGGAAAGATATGGTTTGGATTTAGGATACATGACTTCAGTGAAATTCTTGCCTCTAATAGTAGCATAAATCAAATTATATTTATTATTTTATAAATATAACTACCCTTTGCTGATTCTCTTCTATAGAAAGGAGAGGACTCTTTGAAATGGGGAAAACCCCAAGTACAAACTAGGTAATATGTATTTTAGGAAGTACTGAAATAAATGAATATAGAATTGTTCTCCATAGAATGGATTTTCAGAGACCAGTTAATGTACTTATTGGATGTCAAAAAAAAGTGAAGCCTTTTTTTGCCTTTCCTGTTTGAGGGTTCCCTTGGTTGTTAGAAGTCAAGTGACTTTCAAGTCATTTCCTCAATCTCTATAAATACATCTCAGTATGACAATTGTATAAATCTTTCTTCTTCAACTATGTGAGCTAAATATATAAACAATATTGATACTCACATAGTAAATGCAAGAATATAGATATCCTGGGGCAGGAAGATGAAAACTGATCACTAATTCTAATGTATTGCAGGATTGAGGTCCAACTGTTATTTATGATTGCCGGATTGCCTTATTTTAATGCCTTACATTAATCCTGTTTACATAAATACTAATAGTATACAGAATGAGTTGTACTATTGTTGAGATCCTAAGTTGTGCCAGGGGCTATTCAATGCATTTTATATGCATAATTCCATTTACACTGCAAAGCCCCCAAATATGATTTTGCTTGCTTGAGAGTGCAGATTTTACAAGCTAAACCGGGATTAAAGAACAGGTGTGTGTGAGAGTGTGTGTGCTTGTGTGTGTGTGACAAATGACTGATCTCTTTTCTAATCACACTAGCTCATCATAATTCCTATCAGGGTTCAGGAGTTGAAACATTATAGTATGTATCATCTCTTATTGGTTTACTTTGTGCAGGAGATGAGGTTCTCAGAGACTGGGTAGTAACAAACATCTATTGAGAACATTTATTGAACATGTACCATTACCTTGGTTTTGAAATTGATGCTGGAGCATAGTAGATAAAATATAGATGGGTCTTACATGCAAGGATAAAGACACATTCTTTATAATTTGTGGGGAAATAGTACTTTCTAATTTACATGAACTACAAGAAAAATGTCATTGCTCATGCAATTGAATATTATCATCTCAACCACCTTATGGAGATAGAGAAGAACAGGTGTTATTCATGTTTTTATATTCCAGCTTCCTCATGTATAAAAAAGTTGTACACTTGTTGCAGTATGTGATATGGATTTTTCCAGTATTATCTTAAATAGAAGACCTTACTTTTGGACTAACTAATCCAGAGTTATGTGCAAAAAATACTATAATAACCTTAAAAATACAAAGGACTTTATTCAAAGTGTAGTCAGTTCTATGTGATTCAGATGAGAGTTGAGAAATCAAAGAAGAGATAAATGACTAATATAAAATTTTATTGCAGATCTTCTACTCACGAAGCATTTTAGTTATTCTACTTTTGCAAAGAAAGAAAAGAAATAAAACATTCTTATCAGAACTTCAAACCCAGTTAGTGATAGAGTCAAGAATAAAAATTCAACTTTAAGCCCTCAAACCCTAGTTCATTCTTCAACGGAACTGACTGTAGAGAATGACATTCACAGAAGATGAGGCTTTTTCCTAGGAACAGCTGAATTAATGTAGCCCCAGCAGTTAGGACAAAGACTGAACTCCTCTTTTCTTCCTAAGTGTGAGTCATTGTGTAGATTGATGGCAGGCAACAGTAAAAATCAAAGGGATTAGCTTTATATAATTATGAAAGCTTTGGTCTGTTTCTTTTTTTAGTTCTTTTAACATCATTGATAATTGGATAAGACATTGAATAGAGAAAAAATAAAGACGACTGTCCTAGAAGAGATGTCTTATATTCTGTTTCTAAATATAAATGCACACAAAGAAGAAAAGCACTTCCTTTCATCTGGGGGATCAGTGCTTGTTGCACAAAAAGCTTTAATACAAATAAAAGAAGTGGTGTTTATAAGTAAAGATGGAGCATTCACGAAAGCAAAGCATGGGAATGATGAGACTATATGCTAGTTATATTTTCTGGGTTTTCTATTTTCTGGTAGTCTTATTTTTGTGCACTTGGAAGAGCAGAATTTCTGATGTCTTTGAAGTTACATGGGTTTATATGTCTATTTCTAATGGACTGTGAGCCAGGAGGATAAAGACACATATTCTTTAGTTATTAGAAGGAAATTCAGTATGTTCATAGGTAGTGGGCGAGATGGAGGCTGTTCATTGGACCAAATGTTTTTGGTTACATCAAAAAGGAAAGCCCCTGTCATTGCTCTCGCTAACCTGCTATGGAGCATTTTTTATCTCAGTCTCTTTATACCAAAATTTCTCCTGTATCTCTTTAAGAGTGCTAAATGAACTGAAACATAATAATCCTTGCAATTTAAGAGAATTCCCTCTTTCATTTTCCTTAGATCATCTCTCTAAGCTTCTAGAACAAGAGTCTGAGATACAGGAATTAAATAGATAAAAATTTATAATTATTCAAGTTTGGGCTTTACCTTCTGGATGTGGATCATCTGGGGATAAAATCTGTATCTTTCTTTGTACACAAAATATAATGGGCTATGTAAGACAGGATGCATTTAAGAGTGATCTCTGGTAGAGTTATATGGACAAAAAACATGCAAATTGAATTGCTACATAATTCTGAATTTTGGTATCATTGACTAATTTTGTAGATTCTGAATGTAGAGTCACATTCTGAGAGCCATAATAAAAACAGGCTTACTGACTTTATATTTTGAAAGGAAAATAGACTACAATATAATAACGGTTTATAGAATTTAAAACCAATAGTTCAACATTAAGAAAAATCACATAAAATATAACCAGTTTAGATTTTTCCCTAATAGTTTTGTTTCATTATAAATTCATGTGCTTGAGGCTTTAAAGAAGTTTTTATTAGAGCCCCATGACTTACAAAGTTAGTCACAGTTGGGTTTAGACATACTATGACTTAAGAAGAATACCATCATCAGTATCTTCTCTCCACCAGGGTTCCCCAAGTTCCTTACCTGCTAGTGCCTTCTCTCGTCCTCAACATTTCCCACCCTGCCACCTTGACAGGCACCTTATTAAGATTGGTTGTTAAAATTTGAATCTCTTGTTTCCAGTGTTGTTGGCTCTGTGGTTTGGATAGAACCAGTTTAGTCTTTAAAAAATAAGCTAAACACAAGAAAACACCATATTCCTACAACAAACATCTCA
>JAJIBD010016123.1:0-18637 GCA_021461705.1 Cryptotis parvus | reverse complement strand
TTTTTTTAAAAAGTAAGCCATAGCCTTCATGTCACATCACAAGATCCTCACGGATGCAACCCCTCTAAAGAGCTACATCCTAGGTGTGGTTAGTAATTAGTCCAGCAATTCTGACTACACTGACCACACGTGTACTACCAACACACCTTTCTGCAATGTGTGAGGCTGCTCCCTGACTAATAGATGCTCAGGACCTTGCCCCTCCCTCGCTGCTACATGCCACTGTGTTGAGCCATGGACAGGAAATCTGAGTCCTGCTCTTAGATTGCTTCCTGGTGCCCCTGTGCTCCTTAGTGTTGCTGCTTTTGGAAGTAAATGCAACCTTCATGGTAACACCACAGAGCAGGATTTTGGATGGAGCACTCAAACCTTACCTCTAAAACTAGACTCAGATGGGCACTGCAATGCCCTACCCAGAACTCCTCCCCCAACCCCAAACGCTGCCCCCAAAGGTTTTGCAGCCTAGGATCTGTGGCATTTCTAACTACTTGGGATCTTTCTAAGGAGCAAAAGCCCATGAAACCTGAGGCAGAAAGCAGAGAGACAGACTCCACAGGAACAGACTAGCAGAACAGAGTTCCAATCCACAAATTCTCTCTCTAGGAATAACACAGCTCTGAATTTTTTGTGTTTGTTTTTGTTTCTGGGTCATACTCAGCTGTGCTCAAGGCTTAGTCCTGGCTCTTTACTCAGGAAATTACTTCTGGCAATTCTCAGGGGGGCAGTCTGTAGTGCTGGAGCTCAAAGTCGGATGACCATATGCAAAGCAAATACCTTACCCACTCTTCTCTCTCTCTCTCTCTCTCTCTCTCTCTCTCTCTCTCTCTTTCTCTCTCTCTCGCCCATAGCTCTAAATTCTAAAAATGACACTCAGAATCTTTCCAGGCCACCTCACATTCATTTCCATGTTAATTCCTACCGAGGAAGCTGGTTTTCTTCCCTGTCCCGTTTCTTTACTACGTGTATTTCCTAAATTACATTAGTACTTGAATCTTTGTCATGGGGTCTGCTTATGGGAGAACTCACGTGAGACACTATCTCCAGAGACCTTGCCCTCACTCAAACCTCATCACTGAAGAGGTTTTATTTCATTCTATTTGGGGGTATTTGGGCTATACCTGGTGGTGCTCAGGGGCTGGCTATTCCTGACTCTGCTCAGGGGCCATATGCAAAGCTGATCTAATCGGGGTGAGCCTCATGCAAGTCAAGCACCTTAACCTCTCTGGCCCTGGATATTGTTTTTTTTAACATTTAGGACAGACTGGTGTGTGCAAGTTGGTGATGAAACTTGTCTTTGTTGATTAATGTCCTTTAACCCCTGTTCTAGTTAGCTGGACTCGCTAGACAAATAGGATATAAAATATAGATGGGGCTTGGGAGATAGTGCAGTGGGGAAGGCTTATGTCTTCTCTGCAGCTGGAGTTGCTATCTGGTACCCCATGTAGTTTGCAAAACCCCCCCGGGAAAGATCCCTGAGCACAGAGCCAGGAGTATGGCCCAGGCATTGCTGGGTGTGCCTCCCCCCAGTGCCCCCAGAAAAAGAATTTAAACTATAGAAAAAAATCACTTATTCACTGGCTCATTTTTTTATATTTGAAGTAAATGAATTCCAAAGAGGTAAAATGAATAATCCAAACAATAGCATGTGGGTAGATCAGAAGTAGAATTGTGATATGGTCACCTGGCCATTTTGCCTCAACAATGTAAAGAGAGCAGCATGCTATTTCATTCTGTCCAAGACACAGAAGCCAGGCATGCAAATTCTCTACATCTTTTCCTCTTTTCTCTCTCGAATTTTCAACACTAGTGAGGGACTCCGCAGGCTGCAAATAAAGGTGTTTGGGAAATTTTCAGTTGAAATTTTATGATCCTTCATTGAACCAGGAAAATCATCATCAAAGATAGGGAATGATCTTAAAAGACTCTTCAAAACAACATTAAATGATTCACCCTTCATTTATGTGATTTCTGTGTCTAAATTAAGTGGATGACTCTTGCAGTTCTCTTCCTTCCATTTTGCAATTGTCCAATGTGACAAGGCTCCTACTTAGATATAACCTTGCCAGCTTCTTAACCTTGCCAATTCACTCATGTTTTTCATCAGGGATACGCCTGCTGAGAACAATTGAAATCACTACTTATCAGAAACCAGTTCCCTTTCCCTCAAACAGATATTGCTGCTTCTTCCACTCATACTACAACAAACTTCTCTGTAAAACTGATACACTCAACTACAAGACTTTCAAACTAGAATAAACCTTATGATGAAAGACCAAACTCATCCTTGTTAATGATACTGAAAAACAGAGGGTTCAGGAGAGTAAAGTGATTTTACTCAATTCAAACAGCTCTCACGAGGCTTCAGATTTCTAGTTTAATTCTTTTTTTTTAATTGCTATCTTTTCTTTTTCTTAATTTATCTACACAACTGGTACCATAATTTTAAAAAAGATGAAATGCTAAGGGCTGTGCTAGAAACATCTTCTGTCCCTAACCACACTTTCCTCTCTGTGTTGACAATCGCTGACTCCTGTTGGTGTGGAGTCCATTAGCTCAGATCCAGCCCAGTCCTTCAAGGCAGGCCTCAGGGAACTTAGAAAGCCACAACAGGTTTCAGCCAATACCCATGGCTTGGGAGCTTTCTGAGCTCTTGGAAATTCAATTGAAAGCCCTTTTCAAATTACAAGTTTCCCAAAGGAAACTATTTTAGGGGGATTTTAATTGTTCAGTATTTGTTAAGAATTTTCTTTTGGTGGTTGGGTAGAGGCCTTCAGAGGGCCCCAGGACCATCCCCCAATGATACCTGACCCAGCTGTATAGCCTAAAGACTCAAAGGTCAGCCCAGTGATGCAGTGATGATGGACACAGTGATGCTGAGGCCACCGGGCCACACCAGCAGTGCTAGGGACCATGCAGTGCTGGGAGGCAAAACATTCAAGGCATTCACTCTAGCCCTCGGAGCTATTGCTCTGGCCCCCTGAAGATTCAATATTTAAATTTCCTACCTAAGCTGTGTCCCAAGCCTCTGACATTTCCACTTTGGAGAAACAAGCGAGGCATGTGTTAGAACCTGAAGCTGAGTAGTTCCAGCAGGAAGGATATCTGGTGAGGCAATAACTTCATGGATTTGCACCACAGAAGCTGTACAAGTCAAGACAGGTCTTTGGTTATCAGAATTCCCAACTCTGAAAGGCCCCCAGGGATGTGTCTTTCAGAAGAGCATAAAGGAGGTTAGAGTCAACTGTCAGGATTCAAAGCGGCTGGCCATTTGTTACTCACAACAGTCCATTATTTTCTGCTTTGAGGATTTTTTAAATACATTTTAAAGTTTCAATATCAATAGTATGATCATTAGAATGTGAAGCTCCCAAGGTTTATTCCATATTTTAAATTTCTTCTTCAATATCCTCTTATTTTATTACCTTCAACTGGAAGAAAATGTTGCAAAAAAACTAATAAAGCTACAAAACATTTTTCGTTCTAGCTACTCTGCCAAAATATTTGTCATGTTCATATGGAAAGACAGTTTGGCTAAAATTCCCAGAGTCAGGGATATAGGCTCTCCTTCAACAACTGCAGGCTTCAACAGCCCAGTATGCAAAAGGAGAGAGGGAAAGGTGCCCTCAGCAGGGTCTGAGCAGGCTCTTCCCCAAGTCTCACCCTGGTAAAGGGAAATGCAGGGCAACGGAGTGCCTGTGGGCCTAGGGAGTGGGCTGGGGTAGGGGTGCAGAAATGTCATCGTTACTAAAAGAATGCAGATTATTTCAATTTAAGAGTTGTGTAGGCCTTGAGAATGAGAGAGTTCTTGTTTCGTTGTATTGGGTGTATGTCAGCCCTTCTGCAGAGCCCAGGGACCTCTTCCAGAGATACTCTGCCAAATGGACAAAAGGTTCGATGCGGGGCCTCAGTATGGGATGCTACTTAGGTCCTGCATTGCTAGGGACCTCCTCTCTCTGTCTCTCTCTTTCTCTTTCTCTCTCCATTTTCTTTATTTTAGGCACCTTGACTATGCTGTTAAGAGTAGGGTGTCGTGCATAAAGCATTCCAGCCTTCACTAGTGTTCCCTTCCTCTACCCATTGTCCCCCGTCTCCATCCCTTTTCGTCCCCACAACTGAAGACCAGTTCTCACTTTCTCTTGCTTTTGTGCATTTGTTGTCCCCCTCCTATCTTTCTTTATATCCCACAAATGAGACACACGTTTTGTGCCTATCCCTCTCCTTCTGGCTAACTTCACTCAGCATGAAACTCTTCAGATCCATCCATGTAACAACAAATTGTATGCTTTCATCTTTGAATATAGCTGAGTAGTATTTCATCGTATATGTTCCACAGTTTCTTTATTCACTCATCTGTTCTTGGATACCTGAGTTGTTTCCAGATGTTGGCTATTGTGAATAGTTTTGCAATAGGAGTGCAAATATCTTTTCTGAATAGAGATCTGAGGCAGGGTTTTAATGCTTGCGGCGTGGGCTTGGGGGTGTGTAGATGAGACCCAGCATTCACCCCCTGCCCCCGCGTGACCTCCCCAGTTCCTCATTCCTTTTTTAACTTTTTTGGGTCACACCTGGCAATGCTCAGGGGTTTCTCCTGGCTCTGCACTCAGGAATTACTCCTGGCGGTGCTCGGGGACCATATGGGATGCCAGGGATCGAATCCATGCCGGCACAGGCCAGTCGCGGCGCAAGACAAACGCCCTACCCGCTGGGCTATCTCTCCAGCCCCTCCTCATTCTTTTAATCTCATTTCCCCTTGTAATTCAATAAACAATCACTACTCCCCTTTTTTTAATAACCCAGAAAAAATGTAGGGTTTTCCTTCTGTGGGGTGGTGGTAAGAGGGTATCACCCAGATGTATATTTATTAGGGAACATGTTCTCTCCACAATAAAAAAAAAAATCTCTTTACTCTCAGAATAAAGATGAAGCCATCTCCTTGTTCACTTTGGTTTTGATTTTGGTTTGGCTTTTTTGTGGTGCAGGGGATGGAATCCGGGGCCAGTGCTCTACCACTGAGCTCCATCTGCAGTGCCACTGCTTGTGCATCTGCCCTCTCCTTGACACCTGGGTCCCTTAATACTAAATTACGCCAGGTCTGTCTTATTCTTTAGCATTCACAGCCACACAAATTCTCCACATGTCTATCACTACATTTTGGTTTTACTCCTACTAATCTGTTCGTTGTGGCTTTGTTCATTTAGTTTCAAAAGAACCCAGGAGGGGACCAATGGGAACATTTAGGAGCTACCAGAGTTCTAAGGTCTATCAAATTTGTAAGATAGGTGGGGGCGAGGCCAAGCCATAGCACAATGGGTAGGGCGTTTGCCTTGAACGCGGCTGACCCAGGTTCGATTCCCCGGCATCCCATATGGTCCCCTGGGCACCACCAAGAGTAATTTCTGAATGCAGAGCCAGGAGTAACCCCTGAGCATTGCCGGGTGTGACCCAAAAACTAAAAAATAAATAAATAAATTTGTAAGGTAGGTGATAGTCTTTCCAGATGATTCCTAAGGACCTTCAGTCAGGTTGGAAGGCTTCTGAGTTGTTAATCACACACATTTTATATGTATATGTGTGTATATATATAATGTATATATAATGTAGATATAATATAATATAATATAATATATAATCATTACACATATTTTAACTAAATCACGGTGAATTAGAAAGTTACAAAGATATTTATGATTTCGTTTTGGGAGTACATTGTTCCAGCACCAATACCTTCACCAGGGTCCACTACCCTCCACCAATGTCCCTAGCATCCCTCTCAACGCCCAGCTTGACACTGTAGAATGGGCAGGCACACTTTCCCTCCACCACTGTCTTAGTGTTTCCTTCCCTAACTTATCCCCTACACTTCCATCCTAGAGGCAAGCTTCCTACTGAAGACCAGTTTTCTTGTTTGTCATTTCTTTTCTTTTTTTTTTCTTTTCTTTTTTTTTTTTTTTTTGCTTTTTTGGGTCACACCCAGCAATGCTCAGGGGTTACTCCTGGCTCTGCACTCAGGAATTACTCCTGGCGGTGCTCTGGGAACCATATGGGATGCCGGGATCGAACCCAGACCGACACACGCCAGCCGCGTGCAAGGCAAACACCCTACCCGCTGGACTATCGCTCTGGCCCCTTTTTTCTTCTGTTTTCATGTTGAGGAAAACACACAGCCTTGCCTTCACAACATGGCTAAATAAACATCCCCACAAGCTCTTAGTCTTCATTTGTTAGATTTTTAAGCATTCCCTAACACATTTCAAAAGGAAAATATTGGCTAGAGAGATAGTATAGTGGATATAGTGCTCACCTTGCACACAGCCAACCTGGATTTGATCTCCAGCATCCCATATAGTCCTCTGAGTCTCCTAAGAGGGATCCCTGAGCACAGAGCGAGGAGTAAGCCCTTATCCCTGCAGTTATGACCCAAAAACAAAAAAACACAAAGGAGTATCTTTGCACAAACACTGTGTTAGGGTCAATCATGATCACCCTTGAGCAGCACTAATGATCTTCACCATTCACTGGTGTGTGTCAGACAATTGTTCTTTCACTCACAAGTACTAATTATTAAGGTCTGTGATTCTAAAGAAGCAAGGGAGGATCCTAGTGGGTCTTGAGGTTTTATATGTGCTTTCATACTTCTTGCTAGAAAGTCTGAGCAGTTCAGGATACACGTATTCCTACAAAGTCGATTCCACTTGTAGATTTGGGTACTGAAGGCCTGGTTTTATACTAAGATACTAGTAATACAAGCTAATATAAATTACTTAATTACTAAATAAGGAGGGGAAGAGTCAAGTCTTATAAGAGAATGCTAGATGATACATTTATAGTCACACTTCCCTTGCAGGTGATAATTGATTTCCCCTTACTTCGTGTGTCAGACCTGAAGAGACCAAGGAAATAGGACAACTAAAAAATAATATGATGTTCTGGGACAAAAAAAGTAATAGTGGAAAAATGAAAGAAACTCAAATATCATCTAAGAGTAGTAATGCATAACTGCTGAACTCTTAGTTTGACAAATACACCATGGTTATAGAGGTCAATATTAGGGGAAACTGAGTGAAGGAAATCTGGAACTGTGTTACTATTCTTGCAACTTCTCAGTAAATTTCAATTGTCACTAAGGAAAGCATTTATTTAAAAGGAAAAAACTAAGAGAAGGAAAGACTTTGAAATTTTTTGTATTTTTTTGAAATTTTTGTGATAAAATTTCATCTTCAAAGAAAGTCCTGTGCACGCTTTTGCAGGCTGCTTTTATTTTTTTATTCATATGTTTTCCCATTTTTATTGAAACACCGTGATTTACAAAGTAAAAAGGTTTTCATAATACTGTTGATAGATTCATACTTCAACACCACTCCCACCACCGCTGTGTTCCCACCACCAAAGATCCCTCATTTCCACCCACCCTAATCCCCATGCCTGCCCCTCA
The DNA here is from genome assembly GCA_021461705.1 of Cryptotis parvus. Lineage (NCBI taxonomy): Eukaryota > Metazoa > Chordata > Mammalia > Eulipotyphla > Soricidae > Cryptotis > Cryptotis parvus. Next base: position 11,205 of record JAJIBD010016123.1, on the reverse strand, counting down.
GCTGGCACTAATTACATTGACTGTTAAAACACATACATAGCAATGTTATTGATGAACCCATTCTCTTCCGTATTGTTGTTTATGGGAGAATGTGGCCAAATTCTGTTCTTGAATTTACTTTCTGAGTTTCTAGAACATGGTTGGTTTCCACTAGTTTGATGTAACGCGAGACACGGGGAGAGCCGGATGGCAGCTCTGCCCCGTGTATCTGAGTCTCTGCATCAAGGCTGACTGCCCAGAGACAGTTCATGGGCAGGTCCACCAGGCCTCCCAGGCAGGACAGAGGTGGGGAAAGAGGACCCCAGCTTCATCTCCACAAAAGCCTAGTGACTTTTGCTGTCAAGAACCGCCCGCCTGGGCTTGAAATTGGCTTCTCTCTTGGGGGTGGGGCTCTGATGAGCTGTGGAGTCCAGACATTGAAAATAGCTGCTCTGTTAGGAAAAATGAAGTTATAAAATTTGCCTATAAATGGATGGACATGGAGAAGATTATGTTGAGTGAAATTAGTCAGAAGGAGAGAGACAGATACAGAATGACTGCATTTATTTGCATGGCATAAATATATATGTACATATTATGATACCAATATCCAAGGTCAAGTGAAACATATATCAGGAGGTCTTGTCAAAGGTGGAAATTATCCCAAACGTGTGGGAGTCAGAGGTTAGGTAAGACAGAAAATGGAACAGGGTGCTAATAATTGTCGAGGGTACTAGTGCCAACCTGGAACTGAGCATTAAATAGAGGCAGGGGGATACACATGACAATCTTTTAATGTATGTTCTGTAATCCATAGTCTGGAGGGGAAGGAAAAGAGAAAGAGAGAGAAAGGGAAAGAAATAAAGAACCTGCCATTGAGGTGGGCTGGGGAAGGGGGGAGGGAACCGGGATGTTGGTTGCGGGAGATGGGCACTGGTGGAGGGACGGGTGCTGGAACACTGTATGACCAAAACCCAAACATGAACTTTTTTAATTGTATATCTTTCTATTTGTATATCTCACAATGGTATAATAAAATAGTTAAAAAAAAAAAGAAAAGAAAATGGCTGCTAAGTCAGCTGACCATGGGGCCCCCAGGAGGACAGATGGATTTTGGGAGTGGGCCCATCACCTCTGGGAGTCCCGGGAGCAGCTGGATGAGACTCGCCCACCACATTAGCTGCCATTTTTGCTGTCTGGACGCTGACCATGAGGCCCCTAAGTGCGCCGGCTTGCAGCTATGCAGTCCATCAAACTAGTGGAAACAGTTATGTCCTTTAATGTACTGCATTCTACTGTGTGTGTAGGAAAGGTAGGTGGGAGGGAGAGATAGAGAGGAGAGAAAAGACATACAGAACCCACCAAGTAGTTGAGGTGGGGGGGGGAGGGAGGTGGGAATATTGGTGATGGGAGATGGGTTCGGGAGGAGGGATGGGTGTTGGAACACTGTAGAACGAAAACTCCGACATGAGCATCTTGCAATTGTATGTCTAAAAGTGGTGTAATAAAATTTGAAGAAAAGGAGAAAAAAAAGAAAATAGCTGCTATTATGCTGAGTGAGTTTCCTCTGGCTGCTTCTGAGGACCTACTGGGGTGGCAAGCTGGGATCAGAACCCATCCTCCCTCCCTGGACACCTCATGGTCAGCTGAGCTAGGGGTTCGCAGGCTGCTTTAAACTATACATCTTAGCTCTGCGGGTAGGGTGTTTGCCTTGCATGCAGCTGGCCTATGCCAGCCCAGGTTCCATCTCCGGCATCCCATATGGTCCCCGAGCACTGCCAGGAGTAATTCCTGAGTGCAGAGCCAGGAGTAACCCCTGAGCGTTGCCGGGTGTGACCCATAAAGCAAAAAAAAATAATAATAAAACTAAAAAAATAAACTATACATCTTCCTCTAGACCTCCCAGTGGCTAACTTCTATTTTTTAGGGTAATTTAGAGCAAAAGTTTGAGAATGTTTTTTTTCAGCAAGATATTTCGTATAGTTGGAGGATGGATGTAAACAATAGGAGGATGGAGATATTCACAGCAATTCATTTCAAAGAATATGAAATATGTGATCGGACTGTGAGATCATCAAACATTTGCTAAAATGAAATTTATTTTCTAGAGAACTAATACTGTTGAGTAACCCAGTGAGTCCTCAGATGCGCCTTAGTGCTCTATGTCAGTCAAGGATTCTGTCAGGGAAGACCCAACAGTCAGAAAGGAGACAATCTTTGACTGTAAAGGTCTGTGAAGCATTTCCAATCTGAGTTTGTTTGCTCTCCTCTTGAAATTTTCTGGAAAAATCATACTTAGAACTGAAGTAAAGTGTTTAAAGTTAAATATCATGTGCTTTTCTTTTCTCTCTCTCTCTCTCTCTGTTTCTGTCTTTCTCTGAGTCTCTATCTCTCTGTGCATGTCTCTGTATCTCTCTCTCTCTGTCTCTCTCTCTCTCATTTTTAGGCTACTCCCAACTGGGTGCAATCTCTCTGGCAGTACTCAGGGATCGTGGGATGCCTGGGATGAAGTCTAGTACTCTTGCATGTAAGGTATGCCCTTCAGCCCTTGCAGCCATACCTTGGGCCCCTGCATTTCACTGAAGGTCTAAGACAATGACCACTGAGAGGTGGAGGTGTAGCCAGAATACAGCATCTTTTCAACTAATACAATCTGGTGAGCTTTCTATAAGGAAAAGCTCATAAGCAGACAAGCAAATGAAAAAGGAACAGATCAAAGGACATAGAGGATTGTCTATATGACACAGACAGCCAAGAAGAAGAGGGGAAAGATGAGCTAGTCAAAAAGCCCCAGAAGTAAGAGAAAAGAAGCAATTGGACCAATAATATCCATATTAAACAAGAGAACTGGAAACATTTGGCAGCTAGGTGTCCACCTTATCTTTTAAGTCAAGACTGCCAACACAGTGCAGGGAAGAATTTATGCTTCTTTCTCTATATAACAAGAGCAACTTGTTTTTATCTCTATGAAAGTAACTTCACTTAATCAGTCACCATTTTTCCCACTATCAATGGCTCAAACCTGACCTAATTTTACTCTCGTAACCAAATTAAGTGATCTTTCACCCTTCAACAGCACAAAAAGTTAAAATATAAGCTAAAACTCTACCCTTTAGATGGATATGATGTTATCTCCCACTGGGAAATGGGTGGCAGGCATAAAAGCATTTAAAGAACAGATGGCTTTAAACAGATGCTAGAATGTAGGAGAGTTAAAATCAGTAAGAGTGAAGCAGCTCTGACCTCCAAACTACGGAGAGCCAGTACTACCTAGAGATATCCGGGCGAGGGAGGAGGGTGTGCTGCAATAGACCAGAGCTTTCCCGCCAACACAGGCTTCCCAGGAACCAAACCACTCTCATGTTCTTCAGCATAAATCAATTCTGTCATCTCCCCTCTAGGTGCAGTGGAAGAAGCAAATGAGAAACAAGAGCACTTGTTTCTCCACTCAGAAGAACTGAGCACTGTAGGGAGTGCCTCTGATGGGGCAAATAGGAAATATCCAGAGAGAACTTTTCCACAGGTCGTCACTTATAATAAAGAGTGGCTGGAAAGAACCAAAACATCCAGCACTAGCAGAATAAGTAAAGGAAGTTATTTTACATATTTTAAACAAGTAAGAAAAACCTTATGATAAACTACTAAGTAAAAAGTAAAACAGGATTCAAAAGGGATATAAAGGACCATCTTTGTAATTTCCTCTTGAGTGCTAAGCTAGGTGAAAATGTTCTCAGAACATTAGTGTTGTCATCGACAGAGTAGACTGTTCATTACAGTGGGTAAATCTGGCAAAATAGCCAATGCAAATATCAATGACATTAGTAAAATGACTCACTCTTAAAAGAACTGTTGCTGGTAATGTTCTCTGTCCTGACCACTCATTCCCACAGAACTGAACAGGACACCTAAAAATTACCATTAACTAATCAATTTGACCATCAGTACTTTCTCAAGCCTCTCCAAGGAGAATAAAAGGACATTTGGGCCTGGAAATCATCTCAAGGGAGGAACATAAGAATAAACAGAATGTATTTTTCTATTTCCGCTCATGTGGGAAGTACTTAGCGCTAAAATGTGTGACTGTACATACACTCTTGCTTCCTTATCTGTAGATACTATAAATTTAGAGATCTTATATGCATATAACTGGGTCACATGTGTCACATACACAAACATTATCAAATGGTTTTTAGAATTCTTTTAGGAATAATAATTGTGTTGGAAGCTCTGAACATTTAAATCTTCTATCTCTTATATTATATGTTGCACCTTTCTGCCTCTATATTGAACATTCTTTGATTATTCTTCTTCCATCTTATAACACTAATTGTGACAAATGTTTGTTATTTTGATGGTAAATATTGCTACTTCTCCAGAAAATAGAAAAGTGAGGTTTTGTTTTTCCTAATGACATTGAACTGGCTTACCAGTCTACATAGAGGGCCTCCTCTACAGAAGCTTTTTTGATACATGAATTATATCAGTAAAGTCCAGTCTCACATTAATTTACTTCCTGAGTGTGGCAGACTACACTCATCACAGTCATCAAGACCACCTATGAAGACCAGTTTAGAGGATGTACCCTCTGTGCAGGAACTTGAATCAAACTTCTTGTTTCAATTATTATTATCACTGGCTAATAGTTTCAGAATTAGATAAGATCAGTTCAAGTGACGATGGACAGGCATTTGCCTTGTACTCAGCATGACTTATGGTCCCCTGAGCCAGGAGAGACTCCAGAGCACGGAGCCAGAACTATCCTGATCTCAGATGAATGTGGCTCAAAAGTGAATAAATAAATGAATAAATAAATAAGATAAGGTGAAGAAAATAAGGTCTATGTTTAGCAAAGTGAGCAAAATGCAGTTTAAGACACAGCAGCAAGTTTCCAGTTGTTACTATAAACTGTATGGTTCTAATGACTACAGAACCTTAGGCTTTTTTTATTTTTGCCTTTTGAGTCACACCGGGATGCCGGGGATGCTAAAGACAGGTTTATTGGCTCCTAAGATACAATGATTAATTAAAGGGGGTTATAATTCTTTTGTACCAAACTGTCTAGATCTGAGACTTTCAAGCAACAATAGTGATATAAATATGGAGTTTCAGTCACCAGCATTACCTATTATAAAGCAATGATCAATTCCTGGCTCTGCACTCAGGAATTACTCCTGGCGGTGCTTCGGGGGACCATATGGGATGCCGGGGATCGAACCCGGGCCGGCATAAGCCGGCCGCATGCAAGGCAAACGCCCTACCCGCTGGGCCATCGCTCTGGCCCTTAGGGTTTTTCTTAAATGAATAAATAGCTACATTAAATCTGGAGACTAGAGCATATTTTAGTTCATTATAATGGCGTAAAAAATTAATTTACTCTTGTTTATCACATAATCTGAGTTAGCTTATTGCATATAATACCATTCATAGAAATCAGTGATCATTTTTACAACGCAATTTTTCAATCCCAAAATATAGGTGTCAAAAATATAATTCAGGAACCGAAGTGATAGTACAGTGCTTGCCTGGTACCTAGGTTCGATCACTAACATCTCACATGGACCCATGAACACCACTCGGAGAGATACCTGATTGCAAAGCCCAGAGAAAGCCATGAGCATCTCAGGGTGAATAAGTAAATAAAATTCAATTTTGAGATGAATGGGCATTAAAGACAGGTTTATTGGCTCCTAAGATACAATGATTAGTTAAAGGGGGTTATAATTCTTTTGTACCAAACTCTCTAGATCTGAGACTTTCAAGCAACAATAGTGATATAAATATGGAGTTTCAGTCACCAGCATTACCTATTATAAAGCAATGATCAATCTTTACAAAGGGGAAAATCCTCAACATTTTTCACCTACATTTCTATATGCTGTGAATCATCCCCACAATAGATAGTAAGAATCTGTGGCTTCTAGAGTTGATTGGAGAGCAGGTACAACAAGTTTAGTTATTACTTCAGCAACTGAGTCACTGATACTAAGCGGAATTATCTTAAGTCAAGAGTTTCCAAGAAAACAATGGTGCCAGGAAAAGGTTCCCCATGAATTTGTCAATGCATATGAATTTTTTCCTTTTTGGATACTCCCTTTCTCTATGAAGGAACCTGACCTGTTAGAGTGTAGATAATCCAAAAGAAGAAATGATTCTTCCTAGTTTTTGCTACTGTGAAACTTCTGAGAAAGATGAATAACTGTACTTCTGTCAGTACTATTTATTCTGCAACTTCAAAACTTCAATCTCACACACACTCACACACACCACCCCACAAACACAAACTTTTACAAACCACTCTTTCAATGACCTCTAGTATTTTTATGGTATGATGAAAACATTTTGAGCTTTGGTGTCAGAAAGCACTGCTTGCAATACTATTTTGTCATTTACTGGAGAAATCAGCTTAAGCAAATTACTCTCCCTCTTTCACATTCAGCTTTCTCAATGAGGTATATGTGAATAAAATCACCTCACTCTGAGCTTTGATGAACATTAAAATGAAGGCAGCTCACACAAGAACACTCAATAACTGTTTATGCCTTTTGTTCATTGTTTTTTCCATGATAAAAGGTTTTTGTGTTTAAACTATAGGAAAAGTTGGGATTAATCTGGTTGAAAGAATTCTCCTTCATTCCCCTATGTTATACCATTTTCCTCAGAAAACATGCCCAACCCCATCAGCTATCATTTCTGCCCTTTATTGATCATTTATGGAGAGCTGTGGGTATGAAATAGTGCTCTTCTTTGTTCACTATATGCTGGCTTTGTAAATCATGGAGCCATAACCAGAATTTGGGTATCCTGTTATGAGTGAGCATGGAAATGGATGCTCCTACAGAAGCTTCCCTTGAAGGTAAAACTGTATGATATGAAAGGACAGAACTTCTCTTCATCGTCAAGAGTTGCTACCTGGACCTAGGAACTACTTGTTCCCTATGGTCACCCCCTCTCTAACTTTTCATAGAAGTGAACTGACAAGAAAGAATACAAATAAGTGCCAATCTTGCACGCATTCTTAAGACTTTTTAGGACAAAATATTTGAGATGTCTTACAGAGACAGATTAAAACTATCATAAAAGGTAAACTGGAAAGACAAAACTTTGAGCAAATGCCAGACATTCAACGCTACTTTGCTTTTATCTTAAAAAAAAATTCAAAATCCAGTTTTAGACTGGCATGTTTAAACATGTTTACTGACACATGCAGAAATACAAATGCTCTTGTTTTAATCCAAAGCATGCAGCAGCAAAGAAACCTAATCAATAACTGGGCTTATTTGGAACAAAACTGTTTAGGGTAGCCAATCAAAAGAAATCACTTTAGAGAAGATAACTTGTTTTTACTTTTCAGATAATAGCCACTTAGTTCCTGGGAGTAAAGCAGAAGAAAAGGAAGCCAACATTTGCAGGGCAGTAGAGCCAAGAATGTCTGGGAAGGCCTAACAGAGCCTCCAATGCACAGGCTTGGAAAGAACTCATTCTTAGGTATGCACCTGGCACCCTCAGCAAAGGAGACAATGATAAAGGAGACACAAGCATTTACTTTATCAACTGTATCTTTTCCTAATAACAGATGCAAAAAACAGTTTCCAGAGAATGTTTATGAGTTACTCAGTATTATGAAAACATTTAAATGACAAATCAAAATAAAAATATATGTTATACCACCTGCATCACTTCAAGCCCTCCACAAAGTGTTCCTGAATAGTTATAATTCAGACAGTCTCTAGATGTTAAATAACATTTCACTGCTATAAAAATGGATGTGTTAGCTTTAATATTTTTTTGGAAACTTTTTGAGAGAGAAGGGAAAGTACTAATAATAGCACGAACCTTGAAAGTATTTTCTATGCCAGTAGCCAGACTACAGGGCATCTGCTGACTGAATATCTAGTAACCAAACGTAGGGATCAGACAGTCTCACAGCTTATAACTAGAGGAAGTCTTCCAGGGATAGTCATCTGGAAGTTGTGTGAATCAGTCGAGTTCCTGTCAAAGATGGCACAGACCAGAAATAGAGAAGTAGCTTCTACAATCCAAGCCAACTCAAAATAACAATAGACCATGAATCACAATACCTGAGCCTTGCTTCTTCCATCTGCATTCCCTTTATGGAATAAAGAATCTTGAGTGGATTATAATCCTTGAAGTTTAAGGTCAACATAGGTGAAGTTATCTGTTAGCAGAGAAGCCTCAGTGACAAATTACAGAGCCAAACTCAAAGGACAGGACTTCTCCTAATGAGAGCAGTTTGAGAAGCTCCGGCTTCCTGAGGAGCCCTTATATTCCCCTTATCCTAATCTATGTATGTGAAGGGCTGCTGACCTGGCCATTTATCTCTGACTCTGCACTCTACTGCCAGTGCCAAGATTGTGTGCAAGGAAGTAATGAGCAAACTGGGCCCACCTCTTGGTGATGCTGTTTCCTGACAAAGCTTGGGCAGAAATCCTGACTCAGAATATCAATAGATACCTTTTGTTGATAACATGCACATGAGAATTTCTGCTTAGAAATTTATCTTCCAAAATGTTGCTACACTGACATTTCTATGAATTTACATGTTTTTCTTCCCACTGTTAGCAAATAAATTATTCCAAAACTTAGCTTGGTTTCCTACATAAATTTACATATATATTCAACTTTCTGCCTGCAACATCTAGAGCTTAAGTAAATGTGGTGGGAATAGGAAGTCAACATGAACACAGCGCTTTCCACTGGCAGTTATTGTCCTTTTTGCAATTCCTGTCCAATCCTAGTTACTGTCCTTCTCTGCCTTGTTTTCCTTCAAAATGAGGGAATGATAATAGCACCTCTCAGGGAAGACATAAATGGTCTAAGTGACTTAATTTCAGTCAGATGTTTAGGACAGTGTCTGATACAGTGTGTGTTAATTAAAAAAATTTGTGAGTGGATGTGGGGAAACATATGGAGTGTGGGGTATTAAAATGGGCCAGTTGTATACAAGGTAAGCACCTTCCCCCACTATACTATCTTTCTGGCCCTTAAGAAATGCATCTCTCAAGCATATCTTTGCAGATACTATCTTTTTCATGATATAATCTGAAGCTATTATTATAAACCAAAACTTGCTCTAGTTTCATAGCACGTATTATTTTTCCATCTGACCCTAAGTTATGGATAAGGATTTATTCATTAAGATAATCCAAAGGACTAGCAGGAACTCATTGTTAACTAATTTGAAAAAAAATTTGAAGGTGTACCACATACGATGTCTTTACGTAACTGATGGCCAAATCCCTTATTTGAACTGTTGATACTACCTTCAGGATGTCATAACCTAACTACTAATAAACAAGTCTCAGTTAGGGTCACTGACCTGAGAAGGCACAAAACAATAATAAATACAGTCAGCAGCCAACTTTCTTCACCACAGAAAGAAAACTTGCTGTGCCAAGTTTAACAGCAACTTACTTTTACTGGTATGATTGCCACATAAATGAAGGTTAATAAAAAAAAAAAGGCACTTATTACCTTATAATTGTTTATCTATGGGTCCAATTTGCATTCATCTTGTAGAAACTGGCAACGTTGGAATCCCTACTTCAGTTTTACGTCCCTTGTCAGAATAGCTGTCACATCTACTACAGTCAATCAGGACCCTCACTGGGGTATAAAGAAAGTAATAAGCAAGTTCTCATTCTCTAGAACTAAGCTTTATCATAAATCCAAATCCACTGACTTATTTTGAGCAGGCATTGGATTAACCCCATGCAGCTGTGTTCTAATGGAATGGTCAAAGAGACACTGAGGCTTATACACAATGGACCGGCCTTTCTTGCTAAACTCCCCACCAGTGGCTGCCGTTCATACATACCCGTTGGTTTAGCCAAACAACAGAGTATGAAAAATAAAGATAGGCTGTGGTTTGGTTTGGTCTGAGGCCACACCCATAAATACTCAAGGCTTACAACTGGCTCTGTGCTCAGGGATTACACTAGGTGGGATTCTGGGGACCACATGAAATGCTTAGGACTGAATCAGGGTTATCACTCCAACCCCAAAGACAGGATATTTTTTAAATACATTTTATTATACCACCATGAGATAAACAATTACAAAAATGTTCATGTTTGGGTTTTGGCCATACAGTGTTCCAGCACCCATACCCTCCACCAGTGCCCATTTCCCACCAACAGTGTCCCCGATTCCCTCCCCCTCCCCTAGCCTGCCTCTATGGCAGGTGCTTTATCTCTTTTCTTTCTTTTTCTTTCTCTCTCTCTCTTTCTCTCTTCCTTCTCTTACATATTGTGGATTGTAATACATATACTTAGAGGTTATCATGTGTATCTTTTTTGCCTGTATTTAATGCTCAGTTCTATGTGGTAATAGCACTTTCGACAATTATTGGCACACTGTTCCCTTATCAAGACAGGATATTTTTAAGGAAGAACACAATGCTTTGAGAATATCAGTAATGCTGAGCTCTCCCTTGGAAGACACTCCAAAGCCTTTTGAAGAAAAACAAAACAAAACTGAAAAACAAAACTGAATAGACACCAAGTCAGTCATATACTTAAAATAACATCCTTCTTTGGGTCTGTTAATTTTTCTAACAATTTCAAGAGCTAATAATTTTCTACCTATAATTTTAGAAAGTCATTGTCATGTTTGCCTACCATTTCCATCAAGATTACAAATTGGCAGGTCACATCGCAAGGCTAGTATCTATTCATGCATGCCAAAATATAATAGAGAAGCTGAAATAATATAATCTCAGGTTCTATATTTTATTTATTTATTTATTTACAGGGTGCACACCCAGTGGCACTGGAGCCTGTTACTAGTGGTCCTGGAAGGTCATTCATGGCTTTCAGTACCAGGGATCAAATCCATCTTTCTTTTATTATTTTTTTTTGCATCACATCCAGCAATGCTCAGCAGTTACTCCTGGCTCTGCACTCAGGAACTACTCCTGGCAGTGCTCCGGGCACCATATGAGATGATGGGTATTGAACCTGGATTGGCCTTGTGCAAGGCAAATGCTCTACCTTGCTATGCTATCACTCCAGCCCTCCGTGATTTTTATTTCCATACTATAGTTATAATTTAAGATGATCATAACCTCAGAAAAATGCAAAGCCTTTGATGGACTCCCTATCAGAAAAAATTTAAATATCATTTACCATTCCTTATAAAAATTGTTTCCCAAGAGAAAATATCTTCTACTTTAGGATAATACTACTGGTTTCAGTGCACTTGGCCAGT
>JAJIBD010016122.1:0-23736 GCA_021461705.1 Cryptotis parvus | reverse complement strand
TTTGCTTTTGCTTTGCTTGCTTTTCCTTTTGGGTCACACCTGGGTATGCTCAGGGGTTATTCCTTGCTCTGCACTCAGAAGTTACTCCTGGCGGTGCTCGGGGTACCATAGGGGATGCTGGGGATCGAACCCGGGTCAGCCACATGCAAGGCAAACGCCCTACCCGGCTGTACTATCGCTACAGCCACCCCCCAATTGCTTTCTTTTTTTCTTTTTTTTTGTTATGGGTCACACCCGGCAATGCCTCGGGTCACTCCTGGCTCTTCACTCAGGAATCACTTCTGGCGGTGCTCGGGGACCATATGGGATGCCGGGATCGAACCCAGGTTGGCTGCATGCAAGGCAAACGCCCTACACGCTGTGCTATCGCTTCCGCCCCCCCATTGCTTCTTAATTTTGATTTTCCAGGAAGTCATAAATAGGAAAAAAAGGGTGACTTTCTTCCTAGTCTTTTAGCCTCAAGTTATTTCTAGGTTAAAATTTTACACTCTCTGTGCCACAGGTTTGGGGATGCCGTGAAAGGCAATCTGGTGGTAGGTACTTTATCTTGGCCATCCCCATGGGTGATTGTCATTGGCTCCTTCTTCTCCACATGTGGAGCTGGACTTCAGAGTCTCACAGGCGCACCAAGACTGCTCCAGGCGATAGCCAAGGATAACATCATACCCTTCCTCAGGGTGAGTCTCACTGCCCTATGCCCTTCTCAGTTTTTCCTCAGGTTTTATGAGAATATGGTCTTTAGCCACTCTCGGTATTAGTAGATCATTTGATACAACAGCATATAGATATTTAATACAAGGCAATTTTTGAAGGTTTTTTTTTGGGGGCAGACTCAGTACTCAGGAGTTACTTTTGGCACTTGTTTCTTGGGGGATCACTCCTAGCAGTAGTCAAGGGAACCATGCAGTTGTAGAGATGGAACCTGGGCCTCCAGCATGTAGAGCGTGCATGTTAGACCTTTGAACTGTCTCCCCAGTCTGCACTTTCTAAATCCCTGAGTTTATATGTGAGTAGGATAAAGATAACACTAAAGTTGTAACCTATTATCATTTAGAAATCTGAAGCTGTAGGATAGAGGGAAACAGGGATCATTTACGCAAATATTTTTATGTTTTGTGCTTTCTCTGTACAGGTTTTTGGTCACAGCAAAGCCAATGGGGAGCCTACCTGGGCTTTTTACTCTTAACTGCTGCCATTGCAGAGCTGGGAATCCTTATCGCCTCCCTGGATCTTGTGGCCCCAATTCTTTCCATGTAAGAACTAGTGATCTTCCTTGCTTACTCATGCCTGTAGGATTTGTAATACACATTGATTTCTGTCAGGCATATAACAGCAGAGATGTCAACAGAGTGAGCTGCAAAGCAGTATAACTTCATCTAAATAATGAGTATTATTGAAAATTCCATGCAAGGTTAACTTTTATAAATTGTCATGGTTTTATCCCACCTGTATAACTTCAGAAGTTAATTGTTTGGGGGCCAGAGCATCAGGTAGGGTTTGCCTGGCATGGGGCCAACCCAGGTTTGGTTCCCCCAACATCCCATATGGTCAACCGAGCACCTCCAGGAATAGCCCTTAAGCATCGCTGGGTGTGACCCTAAAAAGCAAAAATTAAAAAATAAATGAAAGTTAATTGTTTTAATTTCTTATTCTTTATTAGTTGGTTGTAGCTTATACTACTATTGCTCACTTTTATTCATTCAGCTATGACTTACTAATGTCTCAATATCTCTCGATGCTATGTAGTATGCTGGTGTACAAAGATGAATACGCCTGGGGGCAGGAGCGATAGCACAGAAAGGAGGGCGTTTGCCTTGTACGCGGCCAACCTGGGTTCGATCCCTGGCATCCCATACGGTCCCCTGAGCACCGCCAGGAGTAATTCCTGAGTTCAGAACCAGGAATAACCTCTGAGTATTGCCGGGTATGACCCAAAAAAGAAAAAAACAAAAACAAAGATGAGTACACTTTTTTTCCCCCAAATTTTATTACACCACTTTTAGACATACAGTTGCAAGATGCTCATGTAGAGTTTTGGTTCTACAGTGTTCCAACACCCATCCCTCCACCCGAACCCATCTCACATCACCAATGTCCCCACCTCCCCCACACACACACACACCTCAACTACTTGGCGGGTTCTATATGTCTTTTCTCTCCTCTCTATCTCTCCCTCCCGCCAAACTTTCCTACACATCGTAGAATGCAGTATATTAAAGGATATAACTGTTTCCACTAGTTTGATGGACCAGCGTCGCAAGCAGCCGCCAACCCAGGGGCCTCATGGTCAGCATCTGGACAGCGAAGGTAATGGCTAGTGTGGTGGGCGTAGTCTCATCCAGCTGCTTCCAGGACCCCCCAGAGGTGATGGGCCCACTCCCAAAACCCATCTGTCCTCCTGGGAGCCCCATGGTCAGCTGGGCCTGGGGAGAGCGGAGTTCCAGCTTCCCCAGCCACATTTGAGACTGCATGCTATGGCTGGTCACCCCAGGGCAAAGTTCCTGGGCAGGGCCACCAGGCTCGAAAAAATGGAGGGGGAAGGGCCGACCCCCTTACTCCATCTGATGAATTCCCAGTGATTCCCGCTTCTGGGAGCTGCCTACCTGGGCTCGAACTCGCTTTGTTCTGTTAATCTGGTCTTGAGGTCGCATCCCAGAAGATGAGTACACTTTAAGGATAGTAGATGAACCGCTGATCACTGTGTAGTGTTGGGGGTACTATGATAATGATGAAGCTAGAGGGTTGTAACAGATAAAAAGCAAGCCACTTAAATGGACTGCAACCTCAAAAATGGGTTTCTGAAGGAGATGATATTTGTATGGAAGGATTCCTGGTGACTTACTAATGAAGGTGAAAGATGTTCTAGGCAGGGAATGTGTGCAAAGAAGTTGAGGGATGAAATAATGCAGCATATTCAGATAAAAAGCTATTTGGCTTTGATTGAGAGTACAGATTGTGAAGTAGCAGAGCAGGGAAAGAGGTTGAGCCTGATTACAATGAACCTGGACTTTCACCTGATTAGATAGAGGGCAGTGCGCTGAGAACAAAATAAGCATATGTATGTTTTAGAATGATCAATTTGTTATAAAAGATTGATTAGATGGAGGCTAAAGTTGAGCTGGGAATGCATACAAAAGCTTATATAATCTAATATATGGGACCATGAATTAAAGTGACAGTAATAAAGATGGACTTAGGGGAGTGAGGGAAGGAGAAAAGGGAGTCTAGAAACTTCCAAACATAAAGAATCTACAGAATTTAAGTGAATTTGGAGTAAGAATAAGTAGAAAGGATACACTAGGAATTTACCAACCACAACTGTGTCAAGCTTGATTATTTCTTTCTATAAAAGATGTCCTTGGTTGAGATGGCTTTTGGGAGAGAGTTTTTTTTTTTTAAACATTTTATTATACCACCGTGAGATATACAATGTTCACGTTTGGAGGTTTCGGTCACACAGTGTTCCAGCACCCCGCCTTCCACCAGTGCCCATCACCCACCACCCATATCCCCAATCCTCCTCCTCCCGCCGCCCTGCCTAAATGGCAGGTTCTTTATCTCCTATCTCTGGGAGAGAGTTTTAAGTTTTTGTTCTTCTCAGTTTTAGTAGAAGGCTAATGATCTAGAGCAAAGACTTAAGTACAGGACCCAAGAAATAGTATGGCATGTTTTTTTATTTGCACACAGCTGTCCCAGGTTCAACCTGGGAACCCCTTATGGTTCCCCTGAGCACTGCCAGGAGTGATCCTGGAGCACAGAACCAGTAGTAAGCCCTGAGTACAGAACCAGGAGCAAACCCTGTGCACCAAGCTTCACCCCAAAACAAGAGACTTAAATATAGCAAAAGTCCTCCTGACTATACACTCAGTGATCAGTTCTAGTGGTGCTCGGGGCACCGTGGGGTACTGGGATTGAACCTGTCAGCCGCATGCAAGGCAGTTCCCCACTGTACTCTGGCCCCAACATTGCTTGATTTTTATTGTCAGGTTTTTTCTCATGTGTTACCTCTTTGTGAATTTGGCATGCGCCTGCAAACATTACTTGAACACCGAACTGGAGACCCCGGTTCCGCTTACTATCACTGGTAAAGTCTGCTTTTGTCTGTGTTCCCCCTCTCCCTCTATTGAGGTTGAGGATTCATCACTAACCAACAAAAAACTGGAGAGTTGTAGTTCTCAAAGAAAAATACTTTTGACTAGCCATTCCATGTTGTCTGCTACAACTTTCAATGGTGACTTGAATTTCCATCCTCCTCCATGTTTTCTCATGTATCATTTTAATAACTGCTAATACTAACTTGTTATATGGATCAAAATTATGACACAAACACAGCCAGCCTGTTACATTGTTTACTTATAACGCCTTCCTTTTGCACACATCTTCCTTATTCCCCGTTAGCTAAGCACAGAAGAGGATGAAGTGCTCTTTTGTCTTCACTCATATTTTTATCAGTTTTTATTTTCAAACTCTCTTCCTTCTGACAGTTTTATTTTATAATTATAAAAGTATCAGCCATGGAATGATGACCTAAGTTCAAATGTCACTTCTACCATTTTATAGCTTTATAATCTTCAACAAAGCACTTAACATGTTGAATTTCACATCTTTTGTACAGTGGACTAATAATACATGTGCTGTTTTACAAAAATTGTTTTGAGATTACAGAAAGTGCTGCTATAGCGCTGTTTTAGTCAAGTCTGTTTAATAATAAAGAAGCCATCAGGTTTTTAGCTATCATTCGATCTCTTTCCTGTTTCTTTTCTCTTATATATCAGAATTCTTTTAATAGATCCTCTGGCTCCTATTGCTGTGCTCTCTGATGCCTACTGTCTTCTTGCCCCCCTTCGCATATTAGTGGGAGACGGTCGTGAGGTGATCTTTTACCTGACAGAGATTTTGATCAGCTGACCTTAGTATTGCTAAACCTTTTTTAGTTTGATTTTGGCCTACTCCCATCTCAGTGGTCAGGGATTTCTTCCAGCGTGCTTGAGAATTGCTCCTTGCTGTATGCTAAGGTCACGCCCAGTGTTGTCAGAGACCATACACTGCCAGGAGTGAAACTCAGATTTCTAGCGATCATAGCTTTCTCTCCCACCCCAGGTAAGGATTATTTGGGCTCAATGCAGCTTCACTAACTATTGCCAGTCCATAAGGCATCTATGAAAATTGAGAATAAGTAGAAACTTTTTTTTTTTTGTGTCCACCCAGTGATACTCAGGGGTAACTCCTGACTCTGCACTCAGGAATTACTCCTGGCAGTCCTTGGGGACCCTATGGGATGCCAGGGATTGAATCCAGGTTGACTACGTGCAAGGCAAACGCCCTACCCGCTGGACTATCACTCCGGCCCCAAGTAGAAACTTTTATAGCAATTAAACATTGCCAAAGTATTTAGGGATATCATTTTTCTAATAATTCTTTGTTATTGAACTTTATTAAAGTTTCGTATACAATAGTCTGGGATTAAGTAATAATAATCTTCCGCTACAGTATAAAGAAGCTCCTTGGGCCAGAACGATAGACAGGAAGTAAACCACTTGCCTTACATGCATCTGTGGCTGCTGCACACTGGGTTTGAATTCCCAGCACTGTATATGGTCTTCTGAACACTGCCAGGAATAGCCCTGAGTATTGCCAGGTGTGGCCCAGAACTAAAAAAATATAATTTTTTATGAAGATACACCTTTTCTGTAGGTTTGTATTTGTTTCTTTAAAAAAAAAAATTGTATGCATCTGTATGTCTATAGGTGTCACCACCACCTGTACAATTGGAAAAAAGACCACTGTGTGTGTGGTTTTGTTTTTAATTTTCTAGGACCCTCTCTTTCATGGGAATGAGTATTTGTCTGGCTTTGATGTTCATTTCATCCTGGTATTATGCCATTGTAGCAATGGTAATAGCTGGTATGATCTACAAATACATTGAGTACCAAGGGTAAGTATCTGAATTTGACCTTGATCACTGCTAAATGCATCAAAACTGAGGTTAATTTTTTGGGACTTTGAACCCAGTCCAATAAAAATACTTTTAAGGATTCTAATAACTTTATAACAGAGGTTCCCAAATATTTGACCTGCTGCACCCTTTTCAGAAAAAAATTAATTACTCAGTGATCCCCCTGGAAATCAATACTTTAAAATGTAGAAACAGGGGGCCGGAGCAATGGTATTGCAGGTAGGGAGTTTGCCTTGCACGTAGCCAACCTGGGTTCAATCCCCAGCATCCCATATGGTCCCCCAAGTATGGCTAAGAGTAATTCCTGAGTGCAGAGCCAGGAGTAACACCTGAGCATCGTTGGGTGTGACCCAAAAAGCAAAAAATAAATAAAATGTACGAACAGAAAGAGCTTCTCCAGTACACCCCAAGTCTGTTGTTCTCTTTACTACATCATCCACTTTGAGAAAGCACTGATTCACAACAAAATTTTCCACTCCTAATTACTTTAACTATATAACAAATTATATTTTATCACAAGGGGAATTTTTTGAGTATCACAATATGAATAAAACTGTTATTTTTAGTTTCTTTTTTAGTCAAGGGATTACCTATGAGAAAAAAAATACATTGGTCCTGAATAACTTTGTATCAACTTAAAAAAAAAAAAACACTGACTTTGAAAACTAAGTTTTTCTTTCTCCCTTTTAATTTCAAATAGTCTAAATTTTGGTTCTGGTGTAATTTCTTAATCCAAAGAGCTGTTTTCCATTATTGGTTTGCATAACTATGTAGAGGGACGCAGCGAGTGGCCCTTCCTTTTGTACCATACGTTGATGAATGATATCGTTGTCCTACTTTTAGCGGGTTCATTATGTTAGTAGCATTATTAGGTAGCTTATTTAATGCCTTTTAACCTTCATTCTCATGCATATATTACTCTTAGATTAAAAAAAAAGAGACTTGTTTCTGGACATTTTACTTCCTGTAGTTTTTTTACCCTGTAGTTTATATCATCTCTGCTCTTTTCTCCTTTTCCTTCAGAGCTGAGAAAGAATGGGGTGATGGTATCCGTGGACTGTCCCTCAGTGCAGCCCGGTTTGCTCTTACTTCGGCTGGAGGAAGGACCACCACACACTAAAAATTGGAGGTAGGGCCAGAATGATAGTACAGCAGGGAGGGCATTTCCAACCCAGCTTCAATCCCTGGCCTCCCATATGGTCCCCTGAGCACCACCAGGACTAATTCCTAAGTGCAGAATCAGGAGTAACCCCTGAGCATTGCTGGGTGTGACCCAGAAAACAAAAGGAAAAAAAAAAGAAGGTAAAGAAATCAACAGAGCATAGCTGTGTTTGGGCATATCATTAACACAGAGACATTTGTGCTTCACTGATTACAGAAGGAAATGGTGTGGCTCGAGAAGTCCATTAATGGACCTGTTTTGAATACCCCAAGTCCTTGATTTCTTTAAGTTTGACCAATTTCAGAGAACACTGAAAGAATTCAGAATAACTCTAGTCTCTCTCTTCCATCAGATATCATGTTATTCGGTCTTCTGAGTTAAGGGTAGAGTCTTCATTCTGTTCCCCAAACCCAAAACATTTTTCTCCCTCTCCCCTCACCAACCTTTGCAGACCTCAGTTGCTTGTATTGCTGAAACTCGATGAAGACTTACATGTCAAGCATCCCCGCCTCCTCACCTTTGCTTCACAGCTCAAGGCAGGAAAAGGCCTCACTATTGTGGGCTCTGTCATCGTGGGGAACTTCCTGGAGAACTATGGTGAAGCTTTAGCTGCTGAGCAGGTAAGGCTTATGGGCTTAGTGGAATTCAGCTCTGCTTTTGTGATGTTAGATAGGCAAGTTAAACCATAGGTATCTAAGTTAATCTCTTTTCTGAGTCACACCGTAGCTTTATAAATGAATACCTGTACTGAGTCACGCCTTAGTTTTCTAAATGAGTCCCTTTCCTGAGTAATCTAGGAGGTTTCCCTCTTGGTATTAAATTTTGAAATATCAAAAATTATATGAGCCAGAAGGTAGTAATCTATTCTTCCTTCCCATTTAATATATTACTAAACTGTAAGATTAGTCAGACTAAAAACAATCTTCAGATAGACTCCAAGCATTGACTTTGCCCCAAGAGAAATCTTAAATAGGTTTGTCCTTCAAATTGTTGAGGTGACTCCTTTCAGTCTTATAAGAGCCAGGCTCAGTAAGCAACTTTTCTTCCTCTTTACAAATATGTGTGGTATGACCAGGATTTCTTTCCCATTTCTGCTTTTTGTTTGTTTCTTTGGTTTTGGTTTCTGAGCCTCACCCAACGGTGCGTGCTCCTGGTGGTGCTGTAAGGCCATGGGGTGTCATGGCTAACCCAATTCATTGTTTGGAGAAATTGTGTTTGTTTTGGGGTTGGTGGGATTGGGCACATACCTGGCTGTGCTCTTACTCCTTGCTCTTATTCTTGGCTCTGTGGTCAGGGATCACCCTTGGTGGGACTTGGGGACCATGTGCAGTGCTGAGGGGTGGGGGCATTGAATCTGGGTCTGCTGTGTGCAAGCAAGTGCCTTACGTGCTTTACTCTCTCTCTGGCCTTTGGAGATAATTTTAGTTGTGTTTCAACCTTTTTTTTTTTTTTTTTTGGTTTTCATTTTGAAATGCGTTAAAACCCTAAAAACTAGGGCTAGAGAGAGAGCTCAAGAGTAAGCCCTGAGTTTGTTGGGGTGTGGCCCCAAGTCAAAAAACAAAATTAAGGGGCCGGAGCGATAGCCCAGCGGGTAAGGCGTTTGCCTTGCACGCGCCGGCCCATGCCAGGCCAGGTTCGATCCCCAGCATCCCATATGGTCCCCTGAGCACCGCCGGAGTAATTCCTGAGTGCAGAGCCAGGAGAAACCCCTTAGCATTTCAGGGTGTGACCAAAAAAAGAAAAAAAAAATTAAAATTAAAAAGCCTGAAAACTAGAACAAGGATTGAGGACCCAACAATGTGTCTTAGTAGTAGAGCCTTTGTCTCACATTATAAAGCCAGGTTCAATTCCCAGCACAACCCAGTGTGTGTTCTGGCTCTGCTGCTGTGACCTATAGCATTGCAGTAAGTGTGACCCTCCTAATGGGCCAGCAAGAGCAGCAGCTTAAAATCAACTGGGGAATGCCAATTGTTTTAAGCTGTGGCCCCTTTGATCCAGAATAGACTTGGGAATACCCTAGAGACCGAAAACACATAGCAGAAACACTATCTGTACTTCTTTATTCATCCTGCGCTATTCATATAGCTAGAATCTGAAACAACCTAAATGCCCGAGAACAGAGGACTGGCAAGAAACTGTGGTTCACTACACTATGGAATATATGCGGCTGTCGAAAAGATGAAATTAGAAATTACCTGCAAATGGATGGACATGGAGACTTCATGCTGAGTGAAATAGTCGAGGAAAAGGGACAGATAAGAAGACTGCATTTATAATAGGATAAAATAGATACCAGTGTTTACTAAATAGGGAAATGGTAAGGCAGATTAAAACTCCCATGAATATCACAAGAGACTTAAGGAAAACTCTAAATCTGCGGCAGCCCTGGTAATAAGAGGGAGAGGATGCGGAGAGAGGAGAGATAGAGAGAGAGAAAGAGAGGAAACTGGGGTCCGTGGCGGCCGGGGGGGGAGGGGAGGGGGGCTTGGTGTGGAAATGGGGCCTGGTGGAGGGATGGGGTGCTGGTCTGTTTCCAGCCATTTCACTTGTTTGGTCCGGTGGTAAAAAAACGGGGCCGGAGTGGTAGTACAGCGGATAAACATGTGCCTTGCACTTATCCACCCCGGTTCCAGTCCCTGACATCCCATCTGGTATACTGAGTACCATCAGGAGTAATTCCTGAGCATCACTGGATATGGACCAAAGACCATCCCCAAAAAAAAATTACAGGATTGAAAAGCAAGAGCCTTCTTTATTTTGTTATATTATTTCTGCCATTAATCTGATCTCTGCCTTTGGGAAAATCATATCCATTTCCATACCTTTTCCAATAAAAGCTTGGAATAAATGGAATATATCCTAGTTATCTTGAATAAGTAAATCAAAGTGTTGTCAGTAATTACCACAACTATTCAGATTCATAAGAAAATGGGAGACACATAAAGGAAAACATCTGAGAGAATTCCAAAGTGAAATTGAGTCATCTGATTAAATTTCCGGTAATATTAGTCAGGGCATGACTGGAACTGAGGTAAGAGGAGACTATATTCACACTAGGGAGCCTCCTCAGGCCAATTAAGAAAAGAATATTAGAGCCAGACAGGAGTTAAGGCCTTGTCCTGCATGCAGCCAACGCCAATTTGATCCCCAGCACCAAGAGTGATTCCTGAACACAGCCAGGAATAATCCCTTAGCACTGCTGTATGTGGCCCAAGCTCCCCCTCCTCCACCCCAAATAATACTGATATATCCCTGCTCTCAATTTGTTTGTGGCCCACACCTGACAGTGCTTAGCATCTTGCAGTGCTGAAGACCAAACCAGGGGCTGATGGTCTAGGATGAAGCACTTAAGGTTCTCTGTCTTTCAGACAATAAAGCACCTAATGGAAGCAGAGAAGGTGAAAGGATTCTGCCAGCTGGTGGTGGCCGCCAAACTGAAGGGAAGGCATATCCCACCTCATCCAGTCATGTGGTCTTGGAGGCATGAAGCACAACACAGTGGTTATGGGATGGCCAAATGGCTGGCGCCAGAGTGAAGACGCTCGAGCTTGGAAGACTTTTATTGGTACAAAACAATTCGTAAAGTATCATGAATGCCCAGATAGGGGATATAGCTAAATTATTGTCACTAACTCCAACTCCTAGACTCTTAGGAGATTGTCAATGCTGAAACTTTGTCTTAGAAGGAAACTTAAGTAACTACTTCTCTTCATAATTTAAAAAAAAAATGATTGAGTCGCCACAAGTCTCAGTTAGTTATTCATGGTAGTTTCCAGGCATGCAGTGTTCAGCACCATTCCCTTCACCTATGTTCACTTCTCTCCACCGGTGTCCCCAGCCTCCCTCCAGCCTTTTGTCCTACTCTGTGGCAGGCTCTTTTCCCTTTTTCCCTTCCCACCACCACCACCACCCTTTCAGGCTCTGTTATTTACAGTACTGTTGCTGACAGGGCATCATGCATGTCACTTTATCTCTTTGCAGCACTTGGTTGTCTTGATTATTTAATTCTGCTAACTGCCTCCAACTGGACATTACGTCCATGAATTGTATCCGTAAAGTCTTATGATAAGAATTAATTGTGAAATGATATACTTTCATTTATGGTTGCCCATATTAGCCTTACAGGAATTGCAAGGATTAGCCTTTAACTTTAAAATCTCCCAAATTCAAATTCTCAGGCTAACTCTGTTAGCAGTTCTGATTTTTGTTACTTGAGGTATATTCTTTTCTATAAATAGGATATTTAGCTCAATGAAATGTAAATGATTATTATCCTGTTACTTTCTGACATTGTTTTAAGGTAATCTGAAAGATTCTTTCTCTGCTTATTCTGAGTTTTTCTTCCTTATAGGCACGGTTCGAGTGACTACCGCTGCCCATCTGGCCCTGCTGGTGGCTAAAAATATCTCCCTTCTTTCCCAGCAATGTGGAACAGTTTTCCGAGGGCAACATTGATGTGTGGTGGATTGTGCATGATGGGGGAATGCTCATGCTATTGCCATTCCTACTCAGACAGCACAAGGTACTTCAGGCAACTTTTTTATTTTTTTGCTTTTTTGGGTCACAACCGGCGATGCTCAGGGGGTTACTCCTGGCTCTGCACTTAGGAATCACTCCTGGCGGCGCTTTGGGGACCATATGGGAAGCCAGGAATCAAACCCAGGTTGACCGCATGCAAGGCAAACGCCCCTGTCTGCTGGTCTATCACTCTGGCCCCACTTCAGGCAACTTTTTAAGAGTTTACCCCTTCCATCCTGGTTCACTAGACTAATTCTTCCTCGTTGATTGTTGGGGCTTAGATTTAGACTGGGTCAGAGAAATAGTATAGTAGGGCACTAGTAGGGGCGCTAGTCTTGTATATAGCTGGCTCAGGTTCAACCCCTGGTACCTTATGTTGATGCAGGTGAGGCAGAAGCAGCGGCGGCTGGTCTGTGTTCGATCGCGATTCCCAGGTTCTTCAGTATTTTCAAGAATGAAAATATTGAATAATAAAGATGCTCAGAATCAGAATTGGAAAAATAGAAAAGTTTATTGGAAAATCAAGGAGAAAGGAAAGAAACTCCCCCTTGCAGGGAGGAACTTAGTATAGGACTAAGTTAAAAGTAAGCAGATTTTGTGTAAGCCCTTTTTAAAGGCTTTCTGTGAATTTATCAACTAACCAGTAGTATAAAGGATGCAAAGAAGTTACAGGTAAAAGGCTCTTCCTGTAGACATTTTTCGGTGGAAATTGGTATCTTTACATTTCTAAGATACATACGGGTGTTACAGAAGATTACCAGTGTGCCTTCCTCCATTTGTCTCAGGCTTTGTGGGCTTCCCTGTGACTCTAAGATCCAAGGGAGAATTTTAAGGGCCTGCAAAATTCCTGGAATGTTAAGAAAGGACCTTGGGTGGGGATGAAGTATGTGTTAGGAGGATGGGGAAGAGATGAAGCATCTGGCAAGAAGAAATTGGCTTTCTCTCCCATGGGCAAGGGGAAACTGAGGCTTCCTCTTTCAATATGATCCCCTGAGCCCCACCAGGTTTGATCTCTGAGCTCAGAGTCAGGTGTAAGTCTGAGAACAGCTAGATATACTCCACACACACACAAAATATTAGGGATTATTGGCTGTTGGAGAGCTGCTGGGGTCCCCAGTGATATCAGGAAATGAGTTCCCTTCTACCTCCAAAGTCGGTGGAGATGGATGAAAACTCAGGAGTCCTGTGCAGTTTTAAAAGGCTTTACTCTCACAGGTTCTGGTATACAATCCAGTAACAGGAAAACCTGGACTTTAGGTTTCTAGCTTGCCCCAGCCACATGTAGGTTTAGAATCTTCAGCCAAGGGGCCGGAGTGATAGCCCAGCGGGTAGGGCATTTGCCTTGCACTCAGCCGACCTGGATTCAATCCCTGGCATCCCATATGGTCCTCTGAGCACCACCAGGAGTAATTCCTGAGTGCAGAGTCAGGAGGAACCCCTGAGCATCGCCAGGTGTGACCCAAAAAGCTAATAATAATAATAATGATTATGATAATAATGATAATGATGATGATAATAATAAAAATAATAATAATAATAATAGAATCTTCAGCCAAGATGACTGCTACCACGTGCTAAGTCCTAACAGGGAAGAGAACGGAGAGGAGAGGCAGAGAGCAAGAGAGGAGCCA
Organism: Cryptotis parvus; assembly: GCA_021461705.1. Classification (NCBI taxonomy): domain Eukaryota; kingdom Metazoa; phylum Chordata; class Mammalia; order Eulipotyphla; family Soricidae; genus Cryptotis; species Cryptotis parvus. Next base: position 10,469 of record JAJIBD010016122.1, on the reverse strand, counting down.
AAATTGCCAAAAAGTCCTTTCTCCTTTCTCGTAGCTTATTTTATAGATAGAAGCCCACCAAAAACTTCCAGCCCATCGTAGGCTAGAATAATTCACTTTGGCATTACCTTTAGAATCAGAGAATGGCAGTTTTCCTGGAGGCACACTGTCATGTCCTTTGAACTAGGAGAGCTGATTACATTATGGTTGATCCAACCGTGGCCAAGTACTCTTGGAATATCTACATGTATGTCCCTAGTGGGAAACCAAGGGAGTAGGAAGAGTATTGAACTGGAGCAAGCAAGATTAATAATATTTATAATAAGAATATTTATACCGTATAAAATTATGAAATCAATCCAGTTCTGCCCAAGCTCCTATTGTGTCTGCCCGGAGATTCTTTAAAGGTAGGGAGTAGCTCTTTACATACACTAAGTGTAGCTGGAGCCTAAGGCTCAGTAGGGCATGTCACCCAACACTTGTTTCTCCCTTTTTTGATGGGGGGGTGTTAGATGTAGAGCCACTCCTGGTGATGCTCAGGGGTCACTCCTAACTCTACACTCAGGAATCACTCCTGTTGTACTCCGGGGACCATATGGGATGCCGGGATCAAACCCAGGTAGGCTACATGCAAGCCAAGTGCCTTTCCTATTGTAATCTCTCTCTAACCCTCTGACTTACCCTTGATCCCAGTTTTAACCTTATGAGAATTAGCGAACACCATTTTGTTTTTTTCTTTTTGCTTTTACAGGCTGGAGCAATAGACAAGTGGGTAGGGCATTTGCTTTACATGCAACCGACCCAGATTCAATCCCCGGCATCCCATATTGTCCCCTGAGCACCGCCAAGAGTAATTCCTGAGTGCAGAGCGGGAGTAACCCCTGAGCATTGCCGGGTGTGACCCAAAAAAACAAAAACAAACAAAAAAAAAAAACCTTTTTGCTTTTACACATTTTTCTTTGCTTGGGTTGGAAACCATACTGGCTGTGCTCAGGGCTTACTTCTGACTCTGTGCTCAGGGGTCACTCCTGGTAGGGCTCAGGGGATCATACGTGGTGCTGGGGAATAGTATACTATCTCTCCAGCCCCTTATTTTTACTCAACCTTTGACAAAAAGACCAATATCTCTTCAATAGTACCCTAAGGGAAACTAAAGATATATATTTGTGTGTCTCTCTATCTTACACATGTATGCACTCATTTCTACTATTTATAGTAAAATGTATGTCATCGGTATACTAAAAGAATCCAATTGGGGGTCGAGGGGTAATACAGCAGAGAGGGCGTTTGCCTTGGCACACAGCGACCCAGGTTAAATCCCTGGCATCCCATATGGTCCCCTGAGCACCACCAGAATTAATTCCTGGAGTGCAGACCAGGAGTAACCCCTGAGCTTTCCATTGCCAAAATAAGGAATCCATTTTAAGTGTCATTGTCGGATTTTCTTTATTACCATTTTTCTCATCTTAGAATAAAAGCTGTATTTAACATGGCTTAGTTAAGCTTTTGCTCTAGTAAAGCAGAAGTTTAACATTGAACACTGTTGTTTATTTCAGCATCATTTAGAGAATATTGATGAGAAAAAAGAAACTTCCAACTAAAATTAAAATATTGTTCAGGGACCTGCTTTTGTTTTTTAGGTTTTGTGGTTTGAGGGTCATTCCCAACAGTTCTTAGGTGCTTCCCTGGCTTTCTGTCCCATAGTGAGTCTTTGTGGTACAGGGAATGGAACTCAGGCTTCTGTATGCAAAGCATGCACTCAGCCCACTGAGCTCTCTGGTGCCATGTGTGTTTTTGTTGTTTCTTTTATTTTATATATATATATATTTTTTTTTTTTTGGGTCACACCCGCGATGCTCAAGGGTTTTTCCTGGCTCTGCACTCAGGAATTACTCCTGGCGGTGCTCGGGGACCATATGGGATGCCGGGATTGAACCCGGGCCGGCATGGGCGGCCGCCGGGGCAAGGCAAACGCCCTACCCGCTGGATTATCGCCTCCAGCCCCCTGTTGTTACTTTTAAAGTCGGCATATTCAAGAGTTTGTTTGAGTACGTTAAGTGTACCATAATATCACAAGCAGAATGCTGGGAAAAAGTACCCTGTTTATATAGCAAGTCTATCCTGAGCAGAACACAAGATGTGTTAGGCTGTTACTATTTTTTGCATTCTTGAATATAATTTTGCATGTTGGTATGGTCAGGTATGGCGAAAATGCAGCATACGAATCTTCACAGTAGCCCAACTAGAAGACAACAGTATTCAGATGAAGAAGGACCTGGCTACCTTCTTATATCACCTGCATTGAGGCAGAAGTGGAAGTGGTGGAGATGGTGAGAAGCAGAATTAGAGACCGAAGTGCCCCCGCCTCCCCATCCTCTACCCTGTCTTCCTGGAACCTTTGCTCTTTGGGGAAATTGTTCAGCTGCAAATGTTGATTCAGTTTTTCACTCCAACAAAATCATAATATATTGATCTACTTTTTTTTTTTTGCCTGAGCTAGCCACTGCAACACCAGCAGTTATACATTCTCTCTGACCCCAATATATTGATCTATATAATTAAAATGTGTATGTGACATATATACTTGGGGTATTTTTTTGGGGGGTTGCTTGTTTATTTTGTTACATAGCCTATGTTTATGCTTGCCTTTCCTAATATAGGTTATCAGTTTTAATTCATACATTTGTACAAAATTACACTTCTTACCTGGAAGTTTTTGAGATCATGCCCGTAGTTACTAGGGCTCACTCCTAACGGTGTTCCAGGTGACTATATATTGTGCTGGGAGTGGAACTGGGGCTGGCCATGTGCAAGGCAAGTACCTTAGCCCCTATGCCTTCTCTTTGGCCTGTGGTAATATATTTTTGTAAAGACAGTGTAGAGGTTTTGTTTTTGCTCTTTGGGTTTATGTGTGTGCTGGTGGGGTGGGGGTGATGGTGACATTTTTACAGTAGTGGAAATAAAACCTAGGTGTCATGCATACAAGTTATATACTTTTAGTACTGAGCCCCAGCTCATAGAATTTGTGCTTTTGTTTATAAAGAAACATGTATATAATTGTTAGATTACAGAACAGATTCTCTGGTCTTCCTGCTTTTCTCTACATCCACAGGTATTTATGTAGGTTGATAAAAAAAATGGGAGTGAAATTTAGGTTAACATTATAGCATGTCCTCTAGTTTAGTTTAGTAAGTAAAAACACAAATGTATGGTTCTTGCTTCTCTCTCCTTTGGACTTAATGCTTACTACTTACGATGTCTGTGACAGCATGACAGTGATATATCAGCTTATACTTACGAGCGCACCCTGATGATGGAGCAAAGGTCCCAGATGCTCCGGCACATGCGACTCTCCAAAACAGAGCGAGACAGAGAGGTGAGCCCTTGCTGCATTAATCGGGTCCTGGCTCTGGGAAGTCTGTCACTGAAAGAGGTGATTCTGCATTGCTCTCAGAGGATAAGAAACTCTTACCTACAGCTATTCTAGTAAACCCTATTATTTTATTTTCATTTCAAAGTAATTGAAGACTAAAGCATGAGATAAACTTACATGTAGTTATGGCTGTATTGGGCATATTTCAGGCACAGTTGGTGAAAGACCGAAACTCAATGCTCCGATTGACAAGTATTGGCTCTGATGAGGATGAAGAGACAGAGACCTATCAGGAGAAGGTGCACATGACCTGGACAAAAGACAAGTACATGGCATCCCGGGGGCAAAAGGCCAAGTCAATGGAAGGATTTCAGGACCTCCTAAATATGCGTCCGTAAGTTTTCCAGCTCACAGCTTATTATATAATAATAGTGTCATAGATATCACTTTGCCTGAATAGAGAGTATTTGGATTTTGTTTGTCATTTCACTGCAAATCCAGTCATATCCCTATTACTTGCCATTCTGTATCAGTTACATTAACACTGTACTCAAGCCTCTTTCAATAATGTGTCCTGGTATGAAATAAGAAAATGTGGCTAGAGAGAGTACATTGGGCAGAGTGCTTGCCTTGCATACAGCTGACCTGAGTTCAGTCCCCCGGGCCCTATGTGGTTCCCTGAGCCTATCAGGAGTAATTCCTTAGTGCAGAGTGAGGAGTAAGCTCTGAGCAAAGCTGCGTGTGCCGTGAAAAAAACAACAAACCCAGGAAAATGTAGAATGAGAAACCCAAAATAGTGTCTTTGTTTTAATATTTCATTATACCACCGTGAGATATACAGTTACAAAAGGTGTTCATGTTTGGGTTTCAATCATACAGTGTTCAGCGCCTATCCCTCCACCGGTGCCCATTTCCCACCACCAGCATCCCCAATTCCCTCCCCCTCCCCCTCCCCCTCTATGGCAGGCTCTTTACCTCTTCTCTCTCTCTCTGTCTCTCTCCCTTCTCTTACACACTGTGGCTTGCAATACATACATTTAGAGGCTATCATGTGTATCCCTTTGCCTATATTCAGTGCTCTGTTCTAGGCTGATATTATCATTTCCAATGATTATTAGCACACTGTTCCCTTCTCTGTCTTACCTAACCTCTGACTCCTACACACTTGCAGTTGATTCCACCTGTTAACAAGACCTCCTAATCCATGTTTTACCTGGCCTTAGATATTGGTATGATTTTGTGTGTGTGTGTGTGTGTGTGTTTTTATTTTTTTGGTTGGTTTGTTTTTTGCTTTTTTGGGTCACACCCGGCCACGCTCAGGGGTTACTCCTGGCTCTTTGGTCAGGAATTACTCCTGGCGGTGCTCAGGGGACCGTATGGGATGCCGGGGATCGAACCCAGGTTGGACGCATGCAAAGCAAACGCCCTACCCGCTGGGCTGTTGCTCCAGGGGGGTGTCTCTGTGTGTGTGTGTGTGTGTGTGTGTTTATGTCCCTGCAGATAAATTCAGTCATTCTATATCTGTCCTTTTCCTTCTGGCTAGTTTCACTCAGCATGATTCTCTCCGTGTCTATCCATTTATAGGCAAATTTCATAACTTCATTTTTCCTAATAGCTGCGTAGTATTCCATTGTGTAGATGTACCAGTTTCTTCATCCAGTCGCCTGTTCTCACGCACTCTGGTTGTTTCCAGATTCTGGCTATTGTGAATAGTGCTGCTATGAAAATAAAGTGCAGATGGTGTTTCTGCTGTGTATTTTTGGTTTCCCAGGGTATTTTCCCAAAGCAGTATGGCTGGGTCAAATGGGAGCTCAATTCTAGTTCCAAAATAGTATTTAAAGGAAGTCATTTTATTACATTATTCAGTCAAAAAAAAATCTTTATCCAATTGATGATGATGATGATTGTTGTTGTTGTTGTTGTTGTTCTTTGGTCACACCAGGCGATGCTCAAGGGTTACTCCTGGCTCTGCACTTGGGAATTACTCCCTGTGGTGATCAGGGGAATTACTCCCTGTGGTGCTCAGGGGACCATATGGGATGCCGGTGATTGAACCCAGGTCTGCAGCATGCAAGGCAGATGCCCTACCCATTGTGCTATTGCTCCACCCCTCTTTATCCAATTTAAAGGTTGACTATATGCCCAGTTGTTTCTTTGCCTCAACTTCCTTTTTCTTCTCTACCCAGGGACCAATCCAATGTAAGGCGGATGCATACAGCAGTCAAGCTCAATGAAGTTATAGTTAACAAATCCCATGAAGCAAAGCTGGTTTTACTGAATATGCCAGGGCCACCCCGAAATCCTGAGGGTGATGAAAACTGTATCCTTTTCAAGAGTGGAGCTGCCAAAGGGAGACTCTTCCTTAGCCTATTTGTTTGGTTGATTTTGGGTTTCGGGCCACACCTGGTGATATCAGTGGTTATTACTCCAGGCTCTGCACTCAGGAATCACTCCTGACAATGTTGACTGCATGCGAGGGCAAAAGGGCCTTACACACTTACCATCTCTCTGGCCTCCTGAGCCTCTTTTTTAAGGAATGTTAATGGCCCCCCATTTTCTTCTTTAAAGAAAGATTCAAAGTGTTAGGTACACATTTTTACAAGTAGCCTCTTGAGAGAAAAACAGGCTGACCACATGAAAAGAACACAGGAGGCCTAAGTTCAGTCTCTAGGACCACATGGTCCCCTGAGCACAGAGTAAGGAGTTACCCCTAAGCACAGCTGGTATGCCTGAATCCACCCCTTCCCTTCCACAAAAAAAAAAAAAAAAAAAAAAACTTACAAACTACTGAGATCAGTCCCTTTTGGGGGGCTTGGGGAGGTGGTTTTCTTTTTGTTTTTAAGCCACATCTGGCACTATATAGGACTACTCTTGGCTTAGTGTTCAGGGACGCTCAGGGAACCCAGGCCTCCTGAATGCAAAGCATGACTGTCTCTCTGGCCAGAGATGTGTCTCCTTTAGGAGAGTTTGGTATTCTCAGTCAGAAAGAGATTGTTCTTCATCCAAAAGGGATGAAGTCAGGGAAGAGAAAGTTGAAGTGGATCCTCCTTTTTTGAGGAGAAATAAGAGAGAGAAGGGTTCTTCCTCATTCCCAATTCCAGGATTGTTTTCATAGGACTTCAGCACTGTTCAGCACCCATCCCTCCACCAGTGCCCATTTCCCACCACCAACATCCCCAGTTCCCTCCCCGCCCCCTCTATGGCAGGCTCTTTACCTCTTCTCTTTCTCTCTTCTCTCTCTCTCTCTCTCTCTCTCTCTCTCTCTCTCTCTCTCTCTCTCTCTCTCCCCCTTCTCTTTTTTCTTTTTTATCTCTCAAATTTATACTGTGGTGTTATAAATTTGCCCACTCTAACCAGGACCAGTAAGAAGAAAGGTAAAACGAACTGGCAGAATAATCTGAACTCAATAGTGTCACAGAAATTACTTAGACTGTGTGCCTGAAGAGATAGTACAAGGTTAAACCATGTGCCTTACATGTAGCTGGTTCTGGTTCAATCCAAAGCACCACCAGGAGTGATAGTACAGCAGGTAGGGAATTTGCCTTGCACACAGCCAACCCAGATTCAATCCTCGGCATCCCATATGGTCCCCTGAGCACCACCAGGAGTAATTTCTGAGTGCTGAGCCAGGAGTAGCCCCTGAGCATTTCATTGCCGCTGTGACCCCAAAAAAACAAAAAGTTCTAGCACTGCTAGGTGTGGCATGACCCCCCACCAATACACACACACACACACACACACACACTCGCTCCCCCTCCCCATAAAAAATGAACTTAGGTTCTGGTCAGTATGTAGCTCAGCTGTAGTGCAGTTCCATGTGTGACACACTGAGTCAATCCCTAGGACTCTTAAGAATCAAAAAAAATAATGGGCCAGCAAGATAGCTTAAGAGTGCTCAGCCACATTTTTTTTTTATTACCCCTCTTTTTTAAAATTTTTTTAATTATTTTATTACACTACCTTTATATGTACATTTACAAGATGTTCATGTTTGAGTTTTGGCTCTACAGTGTTCCAACGCCCATCCCTCCCATCTCCCCTCACCAATGTCCCCACCTCCCTCCCCCATCCCCCAGCCCGCCTCCATGGTGGGTTCTGTATCTCCTTTCTCTCTCTCTCTCTCTCTCTCTCTCTCTCTCTCTCTCTCTCTCTCTCTCTCTCTCTCTCTCTCTCTCTCTCTCTCTCCTTCGCTTTCCTTTCTTACACATTGTGGATTTTAGTATATTCTAGGACATGAAGCGGCCACTTGACTTGGGGAGAGCCAGATGACAGCTCTCCCCATTGTGTCTGAGTCTCTGCATGATATGGCCAGTTGCCCTGGGGCAGTTATTGGGTGGGGCCATCGGGCCTCCAGGGAAAGCAGAGGGGAAGGGGTGGCCCCAGCTCCATCTCACGAATGCCCGGTGACTTCCACCTCCGAGAGCCACCTAGTTGGGTTTGAACTCGGCTACTCTGTTAATCTGGTCTTGAGATCAGCATCTCTCCTGGGCGGGCTCTGATGTGCTGTGGCATCTGGACAGCGAAAATGGCGGCTACTGTGATGGGCGAGTCTCATCCAGTTGCTTCCGAGGCCCCACAGAGGTGATGTGCCCACTCCCAAAACCCATCTTTCCTCCCGGGAGCCTCATAGTCAGCTGAGCTAGGGGAGAGCCAGATGGCAGCTCTTCCCATTGTCTCTGCATCTCTGTATGATATGACCAGTCGCCCTGGGGGCAGTTCTTGGGGTGGGGCCACCAGGCTCCAGGACGAGGACGTGAGTGGAAGGGGTGGCCCGGCTCCATCTCACGAATGCCCGGTGACTTCCGCCTCTGGGAGCCTCAGCCCACATTTTGTATGTGAGCTCCAGGTTCTATCACTGGCACTGCATAGCCTCCTTAGCACTGCTGCAAAACAAATTACTTGAGCTCACTATAACAATCTTTTTTTTTTTTTTTTTTTTTTTGCTTTTTGGGTCACACCCGGGATGCTCAGGGGTTTCTCCTGGCTCTGCACTCAGGAATTACTCCTGGCGGTGCTCGGAGGGGACCATATGGGATGCCGGGGATCGAACCCAGGGCCGGCACAGGCCGGCGCGTGCAAGGCAAAACGCCTACCCGCTGGGCTATCGCTCCGGCCCCTCACTATAACAATCTTTTCCTCCCTTTTTTTCGCTTCAGTGTTGTGGTGACTGTTGTGGTCACGTGCTTTCCAGGGATTAACACTCGTAGCCATGCTGCTCATCTATCTTTTGAGTTGTTGTCCCATGTATGCAGCTGTGATGTAAACAGAAATTACTTGCAGCCTTAGAAATCACACACAGTAAAATTGCCAGGCATACAAACTATATTGCTGCTAGGTTGCACTTAGCACACACAGTCAGCACCAGTCAATCTAACTTGCAACCTCATACTTAAAAGGCTGGCACATTAGACATTTGGTGGGACATGTGACAAATAACAGCAAAAATTGAACACATACCTGCCTCCCACCCCCATAAGAATCTTTTTAAGCTGCCCTAAGCTGCCCTATTATGCCTTTTTCTTCTTTTTAATATTTGGACTTTTTACATAGTAGCACTGTGGGTTTTCCCATTTTAAATAATATAAAAAAGAAAAAATCTAACAAATGGACAATCTTTTTCTTTTTTTCTCTTTGGGTCACACGTGGAGATGCTCAGGGGTTACTCCTGGTGGTATTCAAGGTACTTTTATGGGATGCCGATGGTTGAACCCGGTCAGCCACATGCAAGGCAAACAACCTGCCCGTTGTACTATTGCTCCAGCCCCAACACAAAAAGTTTGACAAAGGGATTAGGTCGATCCCTGGATTACTTAAGAGAGTTGGATTAAATCCAAAGTTCAGACTTTTTCGATTCTGAATAGGTAATAATGAAAATAAAGGTTCAGGGGCCGAAGTGATAGTCCAGCGGGTAGGGCGCTTGCCTTGCTCACACGCTAACCTGGGTTCCATTCCCCGGCATACCATATGAGCACCCTGAGCACCGCCAGGAGTAATTCCTGAGTGCAGAGCCAGAAGTAACCCCTGAGCATTGACAGGTGTGACCCAAAAAGCAAAATAATAAATAAATAAATGAATGAATGAATAAATAAATAAATAAACAAATGAAATAAGGTTCATTTTGCAGCCCTGCAGTCAGAACTCAGAGTGTCATGATACCCAGTTGTTAAGTATTCTCTTTTGCCTATTGTCTCCTTGACAAAATTTGAAGACATGGAGTTTCTTGAAGTGCTGAGGGATTAGAGAGAGTCCTCCTTGTCCGAGGTGGTGGCAGTGAAGTGATTACCATATATTCGTAACCCACTCCTGAATGACTGCTTGGCGTCCATTTTCCTGAAAGGCCTCTATTCTCCGTGGAACTGCAGCTCTTTACTACCACTCCATCAACTAGAGGCCTGCGTCTTATACACATAACTGAACTCGCTAAACTCTTGATGAGCTAAGCTTCAAGTATTTGTGCAAATGTACAAACAGATCATCTGTTCTTTGCTTCCATGTGATCTACTGTCGCTACAAAAAGAAGCAAGTATTCCCTCAACATCAGAAGGGCAGTCAAGTCTAAAAGCCATGCCTGTGCCAGTTGAAGGCAAGCTAGAATAACAAGCTAGACCAGTAAAAGAAATTGGCAAAGGGATGCTAGAAGTTAACTGAACACAAAAAGGCAAGTACAGTCAATAGATCGGTCTTCTAAGTCATGGTTCAGTGACCCAGCGGGACGAACAGCCTGAGATATATCCTTATCATACTAAAGAATCTGGCGGCCAAGTACCTGGGCACTCAGCATCCTTGTGGAGATAAATTGTGGCATGCCAACATGTAAACCCTTCATAGCTAATTCTTCCTGGAGAGCCTCTGCCTCTCTGGGATTCTAATTTTATATTAGGGTACTATATGTACACAAACTGAATTATGCCTGCAGCCTCAGCTTCCTCCAAGAGAGAATTGCCCCCAAATACCAGGTTTAAATACACAACTATTGGTATGTATTTTGGCTGTTTATCAAAGCCCGTTGTGTATTTGAGTATTATGTGCAGTTTCATAATGGAAATTATTTTTTAAAAGCTGTAGTAAAATTATTTCAGGTTCTTTTCAGATGGCTAGACTATTAAGATTTACTTAA
>JAJIBD010016121.1:0-31781 GCA_021461705.1 Cryptotis parvus | reverse complement strand
AGCGGGGAGCGGCGGTGCCGGCGGCCGCAGCAACTCGGCTGGGCCACTCGGGCGGGCCCTCCAGGCGCAATTCCGCATCCGGCCCCGCGGGGCGCCGGCGCGCGCGATCAGGTGACCGAGCGGCGGTCCCGGGCTGCGGGGAGCGGCCCTCGTTCTCAGCCGCTGCCGCCGCCGCCGCCGCCACACCTAGCGGAGGAGCCCGGGAGGGCGGCGCGGTGGGGCTGGGGCGGAGGCGGAAGGGCGGCGGGCGGAAGGCGGGCGGCTGCGGGAGCGGGCCCCCGAGCGGCCCGCTGTGGCGCGTTGTTGCCGGGGCCGCGGGATCGCGTTGCGAGGGCCATGGGCGCGCCGCCTTGAGGCGGAGGAGGTCGCGGGCGGGCGGGCGGGCAGGAGGCCGCGGGGCCAGGCGGCGGCGGCCCCCGCAGCAGCGCCGGCACCATGTCGCGCTCCGTGCTGCAGCCCAGTCAGCAGAAGCTGGCGGAGAAGCTCACACCATCCTCAACGACCGCGGCGTCGGCATGCTCACGCGGCTCTACAACATCAAGAAGGTGCGCGCGGGGTGCGGCGGGGCCGGGGACCCCGGGTCGGGTCGCGTCGGGGAGGCGGGCGGGCGGGCCCGGGGGGGGGCTGCGGGTCGCGGGCGCGGCGTCAGGCCCCGCGCGGCCTAATGCGGAGCGGGCCGGGAGCGGGAGAAGCCATTTCCCAGCGCCCTGCGGCGGGGCGCGGGCCCGCGCGGGGTGAGGGGCGCCCCGGCTGCACCCCAGCCCGGGAAGCGACGCCCCGGCGGAGCTGCGAGGGGGCCAGGAGAACTTGGGTGTTCGTGGGGGTCACGGAAGCGCTGGGTGTCCTCTCGCCCTCCCATTTTCCCCTCCTCCTGCGGAGGGTGCAAGTGTGGGGATGGGGGCTCGGACGGCGGGGAGAAGCCGGGGAGCGTGCGCACGACGGTGGGAAGGATTTCACTTCGAAGGGGGAAGCGAGGGTGGGACCGATTTTTTGTGCTGAAACACTTCTGGGCTGTGAGTCATGAGAACAGGAAAAACAGCCTCTCCTCTCGCTGTCTCCTCCTCCACGCAGTCTTCCTGAGCTGCTCAGCTGGCACCCAACCCCACACACGTCTGTTAGACCTCGGGCTGGCACCAGTTGGAGACAGACTGAAACCTGGCAGCCCTTTCCCCCTGATGGAGAGAGTCTGTTCCGGTTGTTGGATCAGCACTAGCGAATAGAAAAGCCCACACTTGGCGAGTCTCCAGGCCTTGGGTAGGAAGGATGGAAGATTGAGTTGGTGTGACATAGATGCAAAGGGGGACGGATCTTAGTGTGCCAGGAGAAGGACTCTCCCCTTTTCTTAGGGCTAGTAAGTATTCAAGAATCAGAAAATTAAGGAGCAGTTTTTGGGGTAGGGTCGGGAGATCTTTAGAGTTTCCAGTGATCATTTAATGTCCAGAATTTTTTTTTTTTTTTTTTGTTGAATCATTGCAGTAGGATGATATAACACATGGCTTGCAGAAATACATTAGGACTGATGAAAAAATATTTTTTGGAAATGCGTATATGAGGTTCAGTTCTAAAACTGACATGGTTTTCTAATTTGATGAAGACACTAAGGGGAAGGGAGTTTTAACAAACAAGTAGATTTAAATAACAATTTAACTGATGCATTTTGTACCAGGAGAGTTGTGTCTGGTTGCTCCCCAGTGTAAAAACTCAAGCTAGTGCAGTCTGGAGAGGAACGTGCCCATTTCAGTTTGTTACAGTTTGTGTAACTAATTTATGTAGGCTGGGAATGATTTAATTTGAGACAGTGCTACCTATAGGCTGCATTTACCTCTCACCTATTTTTATGATACTCTGCTCCTTCAATTTTGAGGGTGGTTCCTATATGAAGTTGCTACAAATAAAAACCAAGTCAAATTTAGTAAGTGACTAGACCTGTGGTATTGTGGTTAAAGGAAATGGTTTTGATGGTTTCTAGAAGAGGAAGTGAGAGTAACATCAGAAGTGATTTGGGTCTGTGAGCACAATACCCTTTTTTTTTTGCTTTTTGGGCCACACCCGGTGATGCTCAGGGGTTACTCCTGGCTCTGCACTCAGGAATCACTCCTGGCGGTCCCGGGGACCATATGGGATGCCGGGAACGCCCTACCGCTGGGCTATCCGCCCCAGCCCCGCACAATACCCTTTTTTAAAAAGGATATTTTGTGTTCTCTGCACAGTTTTATGATATAAATACAACCATTACCCATGTCACCTTCATAAATTAAGCTGAAGCTATATTGTAAGCCCTGGAACTCTTAATTATATTTTGTAGTCTTCTCAAAAGCTTTTTTTTTTCATGTTTTGAGGAATTTAAGGCCATTAGATTATTTAACTGCTAAAATTTGGCATGAGTTGAGTTATGATTAATTATATTTAAGAGTCAGAATAAAAAGAGAAAGTTACATTGAGGTATTTAAATGCTATATCATTTAGCACTTAACACATTTTGTAACTTGCAGAAAAATATTTTACCTTGACTGATAATGAGATCCTGTTAAGGATTGTGTTACCTCCTAACAGATAATTAGAATTACCTATTGGAATACAGGGTCTCATACCTGTTTTCTGGTAAAAATCTTTATAAAACATACAGATGAGTGGTGTGTGTGTGTGTGTGTGTGTGTGTGTGTGTGTGTGTGTGTGTAATACTACTCTAGTTAGAGTAAGTCAATAGCTTTTGGTTTGTTCTTCCTGTGTAATTTTACATATAAATTCATGAGCTTTTGAACCTTACAGTCTGTAGAGAGTTGTCTTTTAAGACTTATTTTCTTGGCCAGCTAGAGATGGGAACATTTGTTTAAAAAATCTTGCCAAAAAAGTGGGTAAAATCTGTTCACCATGTGTTTATTATAAGGTTCATTGCTGTCTGCATTTTTATGACAGCATAAATGGCTTATTCTCTTCAATCTAAATCTCTTATAGTCCTCAAAAAATCCTCCACCTCATAATACATGTCTGTCAATCCATTATCACATTTTTATACTGTGTGCATTTGGTTATCTAACAGATCTGATCACTTTTTCCCTTTTTTGTTTTGCTTTTGTGCCCGAATAGGCAGTGCTCAGGGGCTACTCCTGGCTCTGTGCTCAGGGTCTGGCGCCTGGCGCAGTGCTCAGGGCATTATGTGGTGCCCAGGATCGAACCTGGGCCATCTCACATGAAAAGCATGTGCTCAGCGTGATCATTCTATTTACTTGGAGGTCTGCAGTGGAAATATTTTAGTGGGTATGTATAATAAAAATAGATTCTTCAGTGTCCTAAGTGAAGTAGCATAGTAATATGGCAACTTTCTAAATGACCATAACCAAGAATAATATGCTTAATTGCTCCGTAGGGTAATGGAAGGTGATTACTGAAAGTTTTTTAAATTTTGCCTGGGGGCTCCCAGGAGTACTCAGGAGGTTTGACTGTCTGGCTCTACCTGGCCTGTTGGAATGCCAGGACCTGAATGTGTGCTGCTCACGCCCTGCAGTGCCCGCGATCCTGTGGTTGCTCCAGAAGTGCTGGGTCTTTGGGGCTCTAGGGTCAGACCTAGCAGTGCTCAGGAGGCTTTCCGTGCTGGGAGTCAGACCCAGCCAGGTCCCGGCTAAGCTCCGGAAGAGCTGCTGTCTCTCAGCCCAGGGTGTTTCACTTTCAGAACCGTCTTCTGTGGAAAACATTTAGAGATGTGTTGTATCATGTATCGTGGGTGTTTCAAGGAACTGAAGAGACTTATTAGGGGATTAAGGGCACATAAAAGAGGGTTTTAGAGAAAAGGTGTGAAGTGGTAGGTGGTATTATTTAGATGTTGCTTCTTTTCTTAAAGTTTGTTTTTATCATTGTTTTCTGGGTCCACACTCAGCTGTGCTCAGGGCTTGCTCCTGGCTTCTTGCTCAGTGATCAAACCCGGGACTGCCCATGGAAGGCCAGCACCGTACCCACTCGCCTCTCTTTCTGGCTCCTCTTTACATTTGTTTTTAAAATATATTTTCCCTTTTCCAGATGGAATAGTGCTTTCAGGGTGACCTTTCCTCTTTGAATCTACAGTTCTGGTTACTGTGGCAAGGCAGGCAGGCAGTGGTGCTGAAGGCCTGAAGCACTGAATAGAATTTAGGAGCCCTTTGTGCAATGAAATGTCACTGAGAGTTCTGTAAGTTGGGATGGTGACAGTACTTAAGCAGCTCATTTGTCACTATTGGTAAAGTCAGCAATAGGGAAACCCTAAAATGTCCTCTCAGTTCTGGTTATGTTGTCATTTGAAGGCGAGGGCTCTCCCAAGGCCTGTTCCAGCTGTTGTCAGCATCGTTCGGTGCGGGGAGTTACCACCTCCGTGTGCTGAGAGCCCGGGGCCACACCTGGCAGTGCTTGTGGACGACCAGGGCTGCTCTGTGGTGATGCTTGGGAGACCTCTGTGGTGCCAACTTGTAACTGGCATCAGCCACAGCGAAGGTGTGCGCCTTTCTTGGGGCGGGTATGCCGCGCCACGCTGCACTCTGGGTTTACTGAGTTTACTCCTGGTTCTGCACTCCGGGATCACTTCAGGTGGTCTCTGGGGATCCTTGAGGGGTTGGGGTCAGACCTGGGTCTGCTGCAAGTTCCTTACCCTCTGTACTTGTTCAGCCCCAAGGCATGCACCTTAGCCTGCTCTATCTCGGCTCACCCTTGATTACGTTATCTTTACAAGTTCTGTGTCAGCTACTAGAGCTGAAGTCCTGTCCCATTTTAATTAATAACCGGCCGATTATTTTTCTGATGTTTTTGTTTGGATGGTTTTGGTTTAATTTTTTTTGGGGTCACACTGGGCAGTGCCTTACTCCTGGTCGTGCACTTAGTGATCACTGCTGGTGGGGCTTAGGGCCAGTATGGGATGCCGAGGATTGAACCCTGGGTCAGACACGTGCAGGGCAAAAACCCTACCCTCTGCTCTGTCACTGGCCTGTTGAGTTTTCTGAAATATCAGGAGGGTGAGGGCCTGTTTCTCGTTACCTCCCAGACTTGTTTGTTAAGACAAAAGACAATAGGGTCCAGAATGCAGAGCCAGGGTAAGTCCTGAGCACTGCTAGGTTGGTCCCAAAACCAAACAAACAAAAAGACAGTAACAATGTGAGAATAGTTTAAAACTTTTATTAATTGAAAATAGTGTTTAGGAGTATGGGTAGCTTTTTTGGGTTAACTTGTTTTTCTAAAACTTTATTACTATTTGGAAAACACATTAAGAAAACATTTCTGTTGCTTAAAACATTTATTGGGAGCCATCGGACAACTCAGCTGTACAGCACCTGCTTTACAAGCGTGGGGCTGGTGAGGCCTCAAGTTTGAACCTGCTGCTCCCCCGTATGCCTCAGTGGGGCCCCTCATGTCTCTGCTCTGCGGGGTCCTAGTGCCATAGCAGTGTCCAGCCACATCAGATATGTGTGCTCGACACCAGCCAAGGGGGCCACCTGTGTGGGGAAAAGAGAAAGAAAGTGGTTTCTTCCTTGTTGCTTTCTCTCTTTTCCCCCCTCGGAGCCCTACTTGTTTGTTTCTTTGCTTTGGGGTCACCCACCTGACAATGCTCAGTGGTTCCTCCTGGCTCTGTTCTCAGGGATCACTACTGGAGGTGCTCAGGAGACTGTATGGGATGCCAGGGATTGAAGCCTGCTTGACACATGAGAGGCAAACGTCTACCCACTGTACCAGCCCACTGTACACACTGGATTCAGGCCTAGATGTGTGTTTAGATATTAGAGAACTAAAAGATTCCATCTCTTTGAATCTTCTGAGACTCACTGTGCCGTGAGAGTAATTTCTAACGGTGCCAGCCAGGGTCAGGGTGCAGACCTGGCCCCATCTCCAGCACCACGTGCCTTGTTCACCCCCTGCATTGTTGGGTGTCAGGTTAGTCCTGGAGTCCCTGAGCACTTCCTGCTTTGCAGGCTGGGGCATCCTCAGGTCCCAGCATCAGCGCAGTTCCTGGTTGTTGGAGAATTGCTGGGAGTGTTCCCAGCCCCTTCCACCCCTGCAAAAAGAAAAAGGAAACAGTGTATAACATTAGAAAGGTTTAACTACCTCTTAGGTATCTACTGCCATAGATCTTTGTTACAGATTTTGTAGCTACATAGTTGGTTAAATCATTTGCTCAGTTCTTACTCTTGAAAGACAAGAATTTGGCTTTCCTTATTGGCCTCTAAGTTGGGATTTTTGATTCCTTTTTCTCATTAGATTTATGTCCATTGGTGGAATTAGGATTTTTAAAAAAACGTGTTTCCTGATTTACAAAGCTACTGATAACGGTTTTAGGCATTCAGTTTTTTAACTCCAAACCCTGCATCCCTCCACCACGGTTTGCTCCCTCTCTGCGCCCCATGGCTCCGTAATGAAATCAGTTTTCCTTTATGGTTTTGCGACATTAGTAGTTAGTGCTCAAGGCTTATTCCCGATCTGCTCAGGGAACACTCCTGGGGGTGCTCGGGGCACTATTCTGAGCATCACTAGGGTTGGCAGCAGGGAAGGCAGCGCCTTACCCTATGCTATCTGCCCCTGACGTTTTCAGATATACTTTAGCTTAATCATTTGACTTTTCTTTTCCTCACCCCCCTCCTTCCTTCCCTCTCTTCCTTCTCTCCTTTCTTTCCCTCCTCTCTTCCTCCGTGCTCAGGAATCATGCCTGGCGGAGCTCGGGAACCATACAGGGTGCTGGGAATCAAACCTGAGTGAGCCGTTTATGAGGCAAGCACCTGCCCAGTGTACTATCACTCTGGCTCTTCTACATTTTTTTCAGTAATAGATGTTTTGCTTTACTATTTGCCTCTTCCTGAAGTTATTATTTTTTTTTCTGCAAGGGAAGGTGATGGGTCTGGAAAGCCTGTGCTGAGGTTAGGATTGACTTTCCTTCCTGCAGAGAGAAGGACTTCAACCTGAGTCCATGAGCCCATGAACTTGGGTGGTAGGGATCAAAAATTTTTCTTTTTAAGCAAAAAAATAAAAGCGCTAAGTCATGGACACCTTCTTAGTTCCAAATATTGAGTTTTTGTTCATTTATCTACTTTAAGGTTTTGAATGCCTTCCCCAACACAAGGAAAATATGAATAAAATCTGGGCTTGGGGCAGAGACAGCTGTGGGCAAGGTGCTCTGCAGCCTCTGCTGCTGGGCGATTCCCTAGCATGGCATGTGGCCTGAACGCTGCGCGAGCGATCCTGAGCACAGCAGACTAGGCCCCACACCCCAAATCTAATTTCTGCTGCCAAGCTATTTCTGTGTGAGTGGGTGAGAGATGGAGGGACAGGGACAGTTCAGGAAAGTGCTGCAGTAAGTGTCCAATGTGCGAAGAGGGATTGAGAGTCCAGTCTGGGAGAGGGCAGAAGAGAAGAGCACATACATGGCACTTGGTTTGGGGATGTGAACAGAAGCTCCAGCCAGGCCCGAACAAGGGAGCAGTGAGTTGTTTTAAAATAACATACGGCTTGGTTTGGGGATGGGAACAGAAGCTCCAGCCAGGCCGAACAAGGAGCAGTGAGTTGTTTTAAAATACAAAACTCTTTTCTAGAGAAACCTATATGTAGATGATAGTTAAATATGCTATATAATTACTTATATGAAAACTATAAAGAAACAAAATGTATAGTTATTGGATACCTTAATAATGTAATGCCCTTTTTGTCGGCGTATGGCCTCTGAACTTCCCAGATTTTTTTTTTTTTTTTTGGGTCACACTAGCAATGCTCAGGGGTTACTCCTGGGTCTGTACTCAGGAACTGCTGTGCAGGTATACTGGCGGTACTTGGGGCGCCCATATGGGATGCCGGGATCGAAGAACCTGGGTTGGCGCGTGCAAGCCAAATGCCCTCCTCGCTGTGTGCTATCACTCCGCCCCCATGTGTTTCATACTTAATATTCCGTGGGTTGAGTGTGCTAGATTCTAGATAAAGTGCTGATTTTGCAGTAAAAACAAAGCAGTGGCTGGCCAGCGTTAGCACAGGGGTTAAGGCACTTCCCGAGCTGGTACCAGACACTGGTTCAGTTCTGTGGCACAGGGTGCAGCCCCAGTTCTTCTTCCCCCATCATTTAATTATTTTCCTCTCTCTATAATAGGTATTTATGTTTTTTCCCACAGCCTCCCAAGCAGTGCGCAGGGGGTCCATGGTCCACACTGGTCTTGGGCCTTATATTGTTGAGGGCAGGCTGGATGCTGGGCTCCTCCAGGGTTAAACTTGGTAGTGCTCGGGCGCCACGCTTCATTCAAACTTGCACCCAGCAGTGCTGTAGATGAAATCAAAGTTGCCAAATGCAAGGCATATGCCTTAGCGCCTGTTCTGCCTGTCTGACCTCTGGATTGTAGGGCTTTTTTGGTTGGTTGTTTGGGTTTGGGGCCACACCTGGCTGTGCTCAGAGCTTCCTCCTGACTCTGCTCCCAGGTGATTACTTCCGTGGCGTCCGTGTCCAAAGGGGATGCTGGGGATTGAACCTGGGTTGGTGACTCCCAAGCCAAATGCCCTAAACCATGTATTATAGAGCCCTGAATTATAGTTTCTTAAATTTATAAATTTAGGAGAGTTGTGGTTCTTAGTTTTTGGTACATAATGAATCATTTCAGTTTTTTTTTATTTTTTTTTAAACATGCAATCTGGATCCTAATCCAAAGGTCACTGGATAACAAAACCCTCTTTGAGGGACTGGAGCAATAGTACAGTGGGTAGGTCTCTTGCCTTGCCTTTGCATCGACCTAGGCTTGATCCCCGTCATCCCAGATGGTACTCCCAGCACCACCAGGGGCTATTCCTGAGTGCGGAGCCAGGATTAACCCCTGAGCATCACTGGGTATGACCCCCCCCAAAAAAAAAAGGAAAACTCTTGAAGTAGGTCAGATGATTAGGATCGCTGTAATAAGTCCTGGTACCTATGAATTCTTTCTCTGATGAATGATTTTGTTTTTTTGTTTTGGGTCGCACCTGACAATGCTCAGGGGTTACTCCTGACTCTACACTCAAGAATTATTTCTGGCGGTGCTCAGGGAACCGTAAGGATGCTGGAGATTGAATCCAGGTCGGCCGTATGCAAGGCAATTGTCCTACCCTCTGTACTACCGCTGGGGCGCCCAGGAATGATTTTTTTTTTTAATCTTAGGAATAACTGAAGTTTTAGAAGGCCGGTCTAATCACTCCTAGCAAAACCATTAATAGGATACTTAGTTTTATTTTTCTTGTATGTTAAAGAAAAACATATAAGTGTGTGTGGATACACATACATGCAGTTCACTTGATCACTTGAATTCTGTTATTCATCGATTTGCTCAAGCTGGCGCCAGTAACATTTCCATTGGACCCTATCACATGCCAGTGTAGCCCAATGACATCTGGCTGTTTCAGGAATGCGAAGAGCCTCAAACTCTTTGTTCAGGGTCTTGACAAGGAGTCTGACCATCTCGTAGGTGGGTGGCCACGCGACCTTTTGATATCCCGTGGGATCCAGTCGGTAATGGCTCTGGTCCAGCAGTCATCTTCACCCGCATTACGTGTCCAGCCCATTTGATTTGCGATGCCTTGGCAAACGAGACAGCATCCCTGATTTTGGAGCAGCAACGGAGGTTGGAACTCCAGATTCCTTCTCTCACTTGAGTGAGGCGTGATATTCCAGGCATAGCTCTCTCGATTCCTCTTTGGGAGACCCGAATAGCATTCTCATCCTGCTTTTGTAGGGCCCTGACATACACTCACATAATACATAAACACATACATATCTATGTTTTTTCCTAATAAGCTGTGTTAATCTTACTGATTTTATTTATTTCTATCACAAGCTGGTATTCTGGTTCTTCCACATTGATAAATTGATAAATGTTTTCACCAAACTATAGTTAAGTTTATATAAACTAGTGTTACGGTACCTGTCACAAGAGTAAGAAGTAGTTCTATATTGAGTATTGTTTCTGGGTTTTTATTTATTATTTTTAGGCTTAGGTTACACCCAATGATACTCAGGGTTATTCCTGGCGCTGCACTCCTGGTGTTACTCAGGGCACTCATATGGTATGCCAGGGTCGAACCCAGGTTGGGCGATGCAAGGCAGATGCCTTACCTGCTGTATTATCTCACCAGCCCGTTTCTGGATACGAAAAATGAATAGTTACCAGTTCATTTTTCCCTATTAAGTGCATCCCAAGACCACCTTCTTAGCTTTTTTTTTTTGTTGTTGTTGTTTGCTTTTTGGGTCACACCGGCAATGCTCAGGGGTTTCTCCTGGCTTTGCACTCAGGAATTACTCCTGGCGGTGCTCAGGGGAACCATATGGGATGCCGGGATCAAAGCCAGGCCGACATGGGCCGGCCGTGTGCAAGGCAAACGCCTCCTCCCGCTGAGCTATAACTCCGCCCACCTTCTTAGCTATTTAATACCTGGTATTATGGTTTGATATCTACTTAGTTCTAATACAAAATAACTGTATAGACTATGTTCTTCAGTTCTTTAAAGAGCAACTTCTTAAAATTGTGGCCATATTTAGCACTTAAAAATTGTAACAGAATATTTTCATTTTGCATTCTGAGATGTTTCTGTATATTAGAAGCTGAAAATGAAGGCAACAATTACTAGATCACAGTAGATATTCTAGAATTATATGAATTCTAAAAGCATGCAGATTTCAGATCAATTAGGTTTGAAGGAGATTTTTTTTTTCCTTTTTTGGGTCATACTTGGCGATGATCTAGTGTTACTCCTGGATCTGATCTCAGAAATTACTCCTGGCTGTGCTCTGGGGACCATATGGGATACAGGGATCGAACCCAGGCTGACCACATGCAAGGCAAATGACCTACTCACTGTACTATGGCTCCCGCCCCAGAAGAGGATGTTTTAGTCTGAGATTCAATAAGTTTCTTTTTCTCTAGTACACAGTATTTTTTGGACAATTTGTGAAAAAAAAGATTAAGGGATATAGACACAATTGCTTGCCTTTTTTTTTTTTTTTTGGTGATGTGAGATAGGAATACTATGAAATCTTATTTAATTGAGTTGGTAATTTGTAAAAATTTTTGAGTTCAGCCTGTGGTGTTTCTGAAACATGCACATACACTATACATACATATATATGTGTGTGTGTGTGTGTGTGTGTGTTTATATACACATAAACACAAACTCTACAAACTTCAGGCTCTATTCTTAAATGTAAGATATAATGTGTTAGGGTGTGTGTGTATATATGTGTATATATATATTTATATGAGTATATATACACGCAATATATAAACTTCAGGCTTTATTCTTAAATGTAAGTTATAATTTTTGTTTGCAATGATCCCAGAATGAGAAATTTTGAGTTTAGGAGGGGATGGGGCTGGAGCGATAGCACAGCCGGTAGGGCGTTGCCTTGCATGCAGCCGACCTGGGTTTGATCCCCGGCATCCCATATGGTCCCCCGAGCACCGCCAGGAGTAATTCCTGAGTGAAGAGCCAGGAGTAACCCCTGAGCATCGCCCGGTGTGGCCCAAAAAGAAAAAAAATAAGGATGGGGGGAAAGATTTAACTTAATAAATGCAGGCAACTGGTTAGTTGGAATTTTGCTGCCCTGCTTGTGTTTAGCAGGAAATTCTTCTTTACTGAGTTAATGAAGCATGGCTCTTCGTCAGGGTTATTATGTTAGCTTTTGTCAAGTGATAGGCATTTTTTCCCTTAGTGTTCTTCATCAACAACACTCTGTTGGGTTAAAGTAGGTTGGTTTCAGAATAAATAAAATGGAGCCTAGTACTTCTGTATAGTGCTTCTCTCTGTAAGTACAGCAGATTTGGTGTATTTGAATTTAGGATGAATGAAGAAAGATACATGATTGGGAGCCAAAAATGTAGTCATTGTTGCTAGTTCTGCTTGGTAAAGACTATCCTGTAATTGCTATTCATGGGAGACTTTTGCTTGAGTAATTTTAATTATTGTAGTTACTGCTACCGATAGTGAATATTTTTATAGCAGTTATGTGCTAGAGACTTTTTTTTCTCTTCCAATTATCTTAATGACCCTATGAGGTAAGTACTAATTCCCCCTCTTCACACAAGAGGCTGGGCCAAGGTGCTATTTTGTAATATTGCTCGTATGTTCCCAGGGCGTGTGGTGAATCCAGAAACCCTGTCTGTCTTGCTTTAGGTGTGGGTCCCATTTATGCCACACTACCTCTGCTGTAGTGTGTTAGATCTGGTTCACGAGCAGTGTGGGGAAAGGCAGAGAGTTCCAAGGAAAGGCAATTCTGTAATCATTTTTAAAGCATTGGCGTCAAGTCCCATTCTGTTCTCAGTGTAAAGAGGAAGACTATTTCATATGTAGATATTGTTGGTTATTAATGAGTTAGACTTGATAGTTGAAACTTAGAATATGGAAGGTAATACATATGAGTGTAAATTGGGATCACTTTAGAATTCTGCACTACCTCAAGCGTATTATGAAACTTGATTTTCATTACTTTGTTGGTGTAAGGAATGGCTGGTCTATAACTGTTTCTTGTTGGACTAAGATTTTAGTTATGTTGGTTTCTTGTTATGTTATGCTGTAGCATAATATTTGAGGGAAGCAGATGAACTGGAAGATTAGTTTGAGATAATATTGTAAACTAATTATAGTCCTCTAAAGTCAGATGATATTTACAATGCTGATATGGAATTTATGTAGTAGCTTTGGTAAAGTTTGAAATTTAAAAAATACTTTGTTTTATCTAATCATGTTTGGGAACAAAGAGAATTCTTAACTATTCCTATTTCCATTTGGAAAATATGGGAATGTTTACATTCATTTTTATACTTGGGCTTAGAAGGAAGTTAGTTGTTATATAAAAACTAGTTTTGAGTTGAAGTACAAAAAATCATCCAATAACAATTTATTTTTATTCTTGGCTACCGTTTCTTTTTTAAGGTATGTAAAATTTCACTGATGGTTTTGCTCCTGTTTTTATAGTTGCATGTAGTCTATTTTTCCTTCTAGTATTATTTTAAATCGTTTTAGAAAGAGCACCAAGGAACTGACATGGTTCTACACTACACAGAAGTATTTTAATATATGAATGATATAAATTATAATCTATTGTATATTGAAACTCGCAACATAGAGTTCTTTTGTAGCACCATCTAGTTCTAATCTTGCTTTGTTATTCATAGTCTGCAGTGCCTAATTTCTCTGCTAAAAGTATGTCAGAGTTTGACAATCATTGTTTACACGTAATTTTCTCTCTTTTTGTTACAATGCTTCCCCAGCAAGGACAAGTTTGGAAGGTTTGCAAAGCTTTTCACCTTCCCTCTGCCCGCTTGCCCGCTTTCAGATCAGTTTCATGTTTCATAACTTTTCTCTCTGCAATTCACAACATAGTCCTAGTAAACAATGAAAAACATTGAATCTCAGCTTTGTATTTTCTTACACATGATAGATAGGAACTTTCCAAAGGACACATCCTTTTAAAAATACAATAAAAAGTATGGTAATTTCAGTAATTCCCTAAGAAAACATGATCTCATTAAAAAGTTAATTAAATGAACAATGAACTGTGTTCAAGATGATATTCTCTGTCACTCAGACTTCAGATTAAACGTTCTTTCTGATAATTTCTTATATTTGTGTGATGCAAAACAAGTCAGAGAAGGCTGTCCTGCTGATGTGGTCGAAATGTAAACATTTCCATTTGTTCTGTGCCTATGAGATATAGAACAGATGTAGATTTGTTGTTTAAAATATTATTATTGGTTTGATGGAAAACACTTGTAAGTCAGATATTCATAGTAACAAGCAACACACTTTAGTATTATAAAGACAGTTTTAGCAGCTTCCAGTTCTTTTGAACTAGGGCTCTTGTATTAAAATGTTTAAAGTGAATGAAGAAAAACACTTTGGAAAAAAACATTAACACTTAGCAAAAAAAACATTTCTAGAACTCTACTGAATGCTTATTTATTTTTGTTATATTTTATTAGCTTCAGATGAATACAATCCTACCTCAAAATTTTTTTTTTCTTTTTTTTTTTTTTTTTAGGTTTGAGCTTTTTCCTTCACTGCTGTTCTGCGCTAACTGCTTTGAAACTTTCCATGCATTTTTTTTCAGTAGAAGAACATCTCTGTACTGTCTCCCATTGCATATTTCAGCTGTGACAATCCCTGCACTTTGCCTATTCATTTTACCACCTGCTCACCAAAAAATAAATATTTTTCTAATTTCCGATTGCAGATTTTGCTCTTGTTCCTTGGTCCTAGAAGAGGATACATTTCACCTTTTTTTTATTACTGTTGTTTTATAGGCATGTGGAGACCGAAGGCAAAACCGTCCTACCTTATCGATAAAAACTTGGAATCTGCTGTGAAGTTCATAGTCAGGAAGTTCCCTGCTGTGGAAACCGAAACAACAATGTAAGTCATCTACGTTTTTGTATTGCTCGATTTCAGCCATCTGAAACAAAGTAATGGTTAGTATAATACCGAAAATTTTGTTTATCAGATTTTTAAACTTCCAAAATATAAATTTCATACATTAAGGACATTTAGAGACAATGTTTTTATATATGAAATTGAAAAAAATGACTCAGGTATGTTACTATTTTCATATAGAAAATGTATGACCTCAGTTTCTTAGATACTTTTTCCTTTAAGTTGCATCAGAAAATAAGGTAATACAAAAAAATAAGGTAATACAACATATTACATCATGTGTTTTACGGGTTTTTTTTGTTTTTTGCAGATTTTATTTTTAAGTTAGTGTTTTCATAGAGCTTGCATTGTTTTTAATAATTGGTTTTAAATATATTTCTTTTTTGAGTGTGTTTTTATAATGCAGGAAATTATTTCTGAAAATTAAATAACACAGCAAGGTGATATTGTTATATGTTACGATCCCATATTTTCCCTGTTAGATTGATCTTAGTATATTTAAATGGAGACATGTTTTAATATCTCTTAAAAGTTCTTTGTAATAATATATACAGCCAACTAGTTAAAAAATAGTTTAAAAAGTTGAAAACATTTTGTTTTTTTTGCAGATTTTATTTTTTAGTCAGTTTTTTCATAGAGCTTGCATTGTTTTTAATTATTAGTTTTAAATATATTATTGGGGGTGTTTTTATTACACAGGAAATTATTTCTGAAAACTCAATAATACAGCAAGGTGATAGTGTTATGTTTTGATCCCATATTTTCCCTGATAGGTTGATCTTAGTGTGTGTGTATATATATATATATATATATATATATATATATATATATATATATATATGTTTTGTT
Source organism: Cryptotis parvus (assembly GCA_021461705.1). Classification (NCBI taxonomy): domain Eukaryota; kingdom Metazoa; phylum Chordata; class Mammalia; order Eulipotyphla; family Soricidae; genus Cryptotis; species Cryptotis parvus. The sequence goes on along the minus strand of JAJIBD010016121.1, from coordinate 16,556 downwards.
TTATACTTTTTTTTTGGGACACACCCAGCGACACTCAGGGTTACTCCTGGCTCTTGTTCAGGAATTACTCCTGGCGGTGCCTGGGGAAACATTTGGGATGCTGGGATCAAACCCAGGTCGCCACGTGCAAGGCAAATGCTCTACCTGCTGTGCTATCGCTCTGGCCCCTGATCTTAGCATATTTAAATGAAGATATGTTTTAATATCTCTTAGAAGCTCGTTGTAATAATATATGCAATCAGCTAGTTAAAAAGTGGTTAAAAAAGTTAAAAAAATTTTTTTGCTATATAAGTTTTAGAAATTCTGTACTTCTTGTATGTCTTTTAACAGCCTCCATCTTATAATCTTTATTGGCTCTTTGCATTGAGTACAAATACATACACTTTGTCTGGAAATGTACTCTTTCTTACTGTATATATTTTTTGGTTTTGGTGTCACACCCGGCAAAGCTCGGGTTACTCCTGGCTCTGTTCTCAGGAATCATTCCTGGTGGTGCTCAGGGAACCGTAGGGGATGCTGGGGATCAAACCTGGGTCGCATGCAGGATAGTCTTCTCTTCACTATCACGCTAGCTCCTCTTGCAGTCTTATTTTATGAAGCTCTATAGAAAATCTTTTCTCATCTTTCAGTTTCCTCAAATCATGGGCATTCATTGAAGATTTGTATTTAGCTTGTTTTAACAACAAAAAGTACTCTCTTTGTTGTTGTTTTGGGTGACACTATCTCAGGCCTCTGAGCTTATGGAGCCCCTGGAGGGTTTGGAGGACTCGTGGGGTGCCAGGGATTGCACCTGGGCTGACCTTATACGGGGGAGTTTCTGTACTGATGCTGTGTCCCCTGTTGATCCTACTGGTGTAGAAAACCTTTTAATGTGAAGAAAATACAAACCAGAATTATAAAACTGTTTTGTAAGGTGTTTTTTTACAGTTTTTAATGTTAATTTTTTGTCATTCAGCAGTGTTCAGGGCTTACTCCTGGCTTTGTGCTTATGTACTTAGGGATATTCCTGACTGTGTTTGGAGGAACCGTCTATGGTGTCAGGGATCCATCCTAGCTCAGTTGCGTGCAAGCCAAGCAATGTCCTACCTACTGTACTATGTCTGGAGCTTCTGAAGTGAAGCTTTTTTTTTCTATGTGCAATGCAAGATAGTTTTTATTTTAGAAAATTTACTTGTACTTGAGGAGAGAGAAAGAGTAATATGTTTTTAAAGAGAAGCGTGGTGTTCTCCAGGGTAGAAAAGAGCCCAAAGTGATTTTTTTTCTGAAGAATACTTCTTAAAACGTTTTTTTTTAAATGACTGCAGGTCATTAGAGCTGTTTTTTCCTCATTTTGTTTCCTTATTGTGTAAATGGCATGTTAAGCATCACAATAGTACCTGATTACAGATCGGTTATTCAGAGTACTTGCTTCTTAAGAATGCCATTATTTGTGCATAAACTTTTTTAATTACATCAATGTGGTTTGCAAAGTTACAAAGTTGTTCATGATTCAGTTTAGGTGTGTAATTTCCAATACCAAGTTAATATTAATTAGCTAATTCATCTTAAAGGTAATACACACTGTAGTATACATTTGTTTTTCTTATACCTCATATCTTCTTTGTGATATGAAGTTTTCAGAGAATTTAAGGATTTTTTTTTTTTTTTTTTTTTGCAGAGCTGGGCCGGGAGGAGTGGGGAGAGAGTTTGGGGCTATCCAGTGGTTCTTAGCCCTTCCTCCTGACTGCTCAGGAATAACTCCTGCTAGTATTATGTGTGGTGGTCAGTTGTGGCAGAACATATGTGGTGCTGGAGATTGAACGGGTCGGCTATAGGTAAATGCCTCCACCCCCTGTTAACTCTCTTGCCCACCAGATCTTTATTACACCAAAGTTTAATGTACAGTTGTGTGTATGTGTGTGTGTATTTCCACTTGAGACTATGCGTAGCTTCTGAGTATGAGTTCCTTTCTTAGAGAATTTTTCTTAGAGAATAAGAATGATCTGATTAAATATATTCACTATTTAACAGCAGTCAATTTTGTTAGCAAAGTTAAAATAATCTTTGCTGTTGATATGCTGGGTAAACTTTATAATAATGCTGATGTATTTTATTTTTAATTTTACTGCCTTTCTCAACCTTTGAAACTTAAAATTTTTTGTTTCTTTTTTTGAGTGGGGGAGGGAGGTGCTCAGGAAGAAAGGGGATGGTGGCCCTGACCAGCAGATTTTGGTAATTAGTTGTAGCATTTAAAGTCCCGAGGATGCTGTGCATCTCAGGGCCTACTCTGCCCAGGCGGGGTGCATGTTAGGCCTGTGTCATAATCACTGTACCTACCTCTCCTGGCGCCTACGAAATGTTTCTTAATGAAAGCTTTATTGGGATATGACTCATTTACCATGTAGTTTGCTCACTTAAAACATATAATTTAGTGGATTTTAGTATGTCCATGAAATTGCATCCAGTGTCATGATTATGGAGAAAAGTTTCATTAACCCCCAAAAAATACCATCAGCTGTCACTGGCACCAGCCCCTCATCTGCAGGCAGGCCACTGTTGGTCTGGAGATTTTATATAAATCACATTTACTAGCATGTAACTTTTGTAATTGACTTCTAGTCCTTAAAATCATATTTTCAACTTGTATACAGATTTATCTCTACATAATTTCTCTTTATTGCTAAGTAATACATTTGCTTATGCATCAATCTGTTGATCAATGCTTGAATTGTTTCTGCTTTTTACCTATTATGAATGTTGCTATGAACATTATTATGGAAGCGAAGTAGATATATTTTTGTTTCCTGGGTGTGTAATTATACTTGAGATTGAATCTAGAAACTCACACATACAAGGATGTATTTTGCTACAGAACCATGCCCCTGGTTCACTGGCATTTTTCACTCTCTGTTATGTTGAAAATCATGTACTAGGTATTTATTGAAATTTCATGATCAGTTTTGATCTGGGCCTGCTGAAGTCTTTGTGAGACATTCCTGCAGAACTTAGGTTAGGAAATGAGAAGTGAGTTGTTTCATTTCAATTTTTTTTTTAATTCTATGCAAGAAGTAAGTAGAGATTTAAGGACTGAATAACAAAAAAATAGGGGATGGAGATTCTTGGTACTAAGAGTACCGTAGGAATGGTTTCAGGACAGTAATCTGTTTCATTCCTGAAATCTGGTTCATTGTATAAATAATGTTTCTCAGATTTTAGTTATTTCGTCTCAGTGCTCAGGGGAAATTACCAGTTAGCACTAGTTTTTGTTTTGGTTCATATCTTACAAGTACCTCTTGTCCCAGTTTCAGAAAGACAGTTACAAAAAGTGATTAAAAATAAAGTTTATTTTTTTTAGATAAAATTATTTCTTCTTTTTTTTTTTTGTTTGTGTTTTGTGTCACAACTGGTAATGCTCAGTGCTCAGGGGTTACTCCTGGCTCTGCGCTCAGGAATTATTCCTACTGGTGCTCGGGAATCTTATGGGATCATATGGGATGGGATCAGATCCCGGGTCTGCCATGTGCAAGGCAAGTGCCTTACCCACTGTAGTATTGTTCAGGCCCCTGTTTCTTAAGTTTCTAAGATATATTCTTACAAAAAGGCTAATCTTATTTTGTAGCCCCAAAATTGATTTTTTGGGTGGTCACTCTCCTAATCCCCTAGTTGTTGATTTTTTTTTTTTTTTGCTTTTTGGGTCACACCAGCAGTGCTCAGGGCTTACTCCTAGTGATGCTCAGGGGACCATAGGGGATGCCAGGGATCGAACCCAGGTTGGTTGCATGCAAGGCAAACGCCCCTACCTGCTGTGCTATCACTCGGCCCCTAGTTGTCGATTTTTATGTTTTGTTTTCTGCATTTTTCTACCTTTTTGGGTCACACCCAGCGATGCTCAGGGATTATTCCTGGTTCTGCATTCAGGAATTATTCCTGCTGGTGCTCAGGGGACCATGTGGTATTCTGGGGATAGCACCCTACCCGCTGTACTATCACTCTGGCCCCATGCTTACATATTTTTTTAAGTCCTAGTAGATACTGTGAGCACAGTATCTGTCAGTATTTCAAAGAGGTTGACTGTCGGGACGCCGCGGGTCCCCAACAGTGCCAGGGAGCGAGTTCCCTTCTACCTCCGGCTGGTGGGGAATGGATGAAGACTCAGGACTCCGATGCAGTTTTAAAAGGCTTTACTTATCACAGGTTCAGGCATACAAATCCACAATAGGAAAAACCCTGTGCTTAGGATTCCTGGCTAGAACCCCAGCCACGTGTAGGCCAAAATGGCGGCCACCACATGTAAAGGCCCTGTAAAGAGGAGACAAAGACAAGACTCCCCAAAGGGTGCGAGCTCACAAGGAGAGAGCAGAGAGAGAGAGAGAGAGAGAGAGAGAGAGAGAGAGAGAGGGAGGGAGGAGGAGGAGGGAGGAGGAAGGGAAGGAAGGAAGGAAGGAGAGAGGGAGGAAGGAAGGAAGGAAGGAAGGAAGGAAGGAAGGAAGGAAGGAAGGAAGGAAGGAAGCAAGCAAGCAAGCAAGCAAGCAAGCAAGCAAGCAGGCAAGCAGGCAAGCAGGCAAGCAAGCAAGCAGGCTGGTTTTATACCCCTGCAACTCAGACCTCCCTCCCACTATTCTGGAAAGCAGGGAGGGTCAAATGCCCTCAGGTAATTTATCCCAACACCTCACCTAGGCCCTTTTATATGCTAATGTCTTGAGCCAAGATCTGCCTGGAAAAGCCTTTATAGGGTAGAGAAGGGAGTTTCCTAGATGGCTTGTCTCTGTACCAAAGTCTAATACTAGTACCAGTTAAATATTTCTCCAAGCCTTGGCAAGTCTCGTCTACTTCACGGTAGTTTTGTATTTTATTTGCCTTTGTGTTATCAGGGAGCCATGCTTGCTTGCTTGGAGGCAAACAGCATTTCTCTCTGGTCTAATTACTTAGAGATCCAACGTGGCCAGGCAAATATGCTGGTAAGATCTAGCTGGTCCCATGATGATTGTGGTAGCATGAGAGAATATTTATACCAGCCAGTACAGAATACATGGTCAGATAAACTGCCACATTTAGACTACCCTCTTATCTATGAAGTGATTTGCAGGAGGCAACCCAGAGCAGAGGCCCAGAGGCTCTTAGAGGAGTCCTGCAACAGTTGACCAAGATTTTTACCTAACAGGCTTCAAATTATTATTATTAGACTTGTAGTCATTTTTATTGTCTTATCCATACCCCCAGATCCCTTTGTAACTGACTTAAATTTTCTTTTTTCAGAAAATTATATTAGAGCACCACGATTATTAAAGAATTACTCATTGGGTTTTTGACATACTGTGTTCCAACATAATCTCCCTTCCAGTGTTGTCTTCCATCAGGGTTCACAGGTCCTCTCTCCACCCTCAACCCCTCTCTCAGCCTTCCACCTTGACAAGCACATTTTAAAGTTTGGTTGTTGAAGTTTGGATCTCGTTTCCAGGGTGCTTGACTCTGGTTGGATATTTAACTACACAACTCCTTTATGTCACCATTGTACTCTGAGTCCCTGGATTCCTGCTCCATGATGCTTCCGTCTATCTCTTTCCCCCGTCTGTTTCTTTACTCCTTCATCCTTCTCTTCCCTGTACTGTGAGGCCAAGGGTAATCTAGGCATCGCACTTGTTCAAACATTGCATTCCCTCGTCCACTTACTCTCTATGTCACCCTGTTAGATCATCCTGTGTCTGCTTACTCCTGGCTTTATTTAATGTATTATCTTCCAGTTGCTTGATTTTACAGCAAATTGCTTGATTTCATCATTCTTCACTATTGTGTATATGTACCACACCATCATGATCTTCTTATCTATTATTAGACATCTAGGTTGATTCCATATCTTGGCTATTTCACTAAGTGCTGAAATGAATTCTAATGTGTATATGACCTTTTGAATGAATGTTTTTGTGTCCTGGGGGCAGATATCTAGAGAAGTGGAATTTCTGGGTCATATGGTCACTCAGTTCTTTTACCAAAATAATGTGTACACCAGACAATGATTCAAGTAGTCCAGAAGAGTTTATGACGAAGCATTTGTCTACCTGACTCTTTGTCCTCCTGTCGTGTTCCTCAGAGGGAATTTTTGTTGAGGTACTCCTAGAGATTACTATAAGGAATAAACTTAATTTTTTTTTATCTGAAAATCGAGTTTAGCGCATTAATTTTTCTTGCTCCTTTTTTATCCTTTTCTCTTCATATGCTTTAGTAGTACTTAGTTTGCAGTGCTTTTTATCCCTTGTTACATTTCGAACTTATGTGAAAAAGTATGTATATATAGATATATACATACACACACAAACACACATACACGCACATAATATGGAGCTGGAGAGATAGTGCAGCGAGTAGGTCACTTGCCACGTTGGGTCCCTGGCACCACATATGGGCCTCTCAGTGCTACTCAAAGTGATCCCTAAGCACAGAGCCCGAATAAGCCCTGAGCACCACTGGCTGTGCCCCTGCCGGGCCCTCCAAATAATAATAATTTAGCATCAAAACGAAATGGATTTTTTCCCCTTCAGTGCAAGGGTCAAAGCCAGTGCTTAAAACGACAGGATTGTACTCTACTCCTGAGCCTTTAGTAGCCTCTTAACTGAGTGCCCTTTTGAGTGCTTTCTGTATTTCCAGTCCCATGAAATAGGTTCTGCCAAAATCCTTTTACGTTAAATTGTTCATAGGTGTACTATGACTATTGTATAGGAATAACAGTTAAATGCAACAAGTATGGAATACAGTTATGTGCAGCAGTTGAGTATTCTTAACATTTTCTGGCCTGCTCATCATCCTATCTTTTATAAGTTTGTTTTTGTTTTGGGGCCACATCTGGAGATGCTCAGGGCTTACTCCTGGTTCTGCACTTAGGATTCACTCCTGGCATCCCATATGGGATGCCAGGAATCAAACCTGGGTCACTGTACTATTTCTCTGGTTCCAGATCTTTCATAAGCTATATAACTTTTTTTCATTTGTTACTTTTTTTGGGGGTGGGGTCACACCAAGCGATGTTCAGGGGTTACTGCTTGCTCTGCACTAGGAATCACTCCTATATAACTTTTTAATTCTGTAGGTTACTCTCCCTCCTATAATCCTTCTTCAGTTTCCTCTCTGGACACTTGGCATTCTGGCACATCTTATCATTATCAGTATGGGGGTTTTTGGTTGTTTTATTTTTAGGTCACATACGTGGTGCTCAGTTTATATTCCTGATCTGTGCTACTCAGTCACTCCTGGCAGTGCTCAGGGGTCATATATGGTGCCAAAGATTCTAACCAGATTTGGCCATGTGCAAGGAAGACTTTAACCTCTATACTATATTTCTGGCTCCAGTGTGTTAGTTTTTATGAAGTTTGGGAATCTTCTGAAACTGTATTTAGTAGTTATTTGTGATTATATATTTTTCTTTTGTCTTAATGTATTGTTCTGACTTTTTGGGGCCACACCCTGCAGTGCTTAGGGCTTATTGCTGTCTCTGATCTAGCTCTGTGCTGATGGATCACTCCTGGTGGTGCTATGGGATGTGGTGTTGGAAATGAACTGGGGTCCTCCACACTGTCAATTCTTACCCCAAACAGACCTGTTTTAATATCACATTATTTTTTGGATCTTGTGTGCTATGCATTCTTATCAAAGGAAACTATAACTTGAACCCAAGATGTTTAGAAACACCGAGGAGATGTGCTTGTGGCATCTGCAGTCTTTTTCCTTTTCCTTCTCTAGTGGTTGTTGTTTGAAAATTTTGTGTGAGGAAGCATGATTTATAACCCCCTTCACGCTAGCATTTCATGCATGCAGTATTCCTGAGCCACACCCTCCATCAGAGTCCGCTTCTTGCTACCTTGTCTCTGGGCTCCTGACGCCGTGGACGCTCAGTTCTGTAGCTCAGTTTTCAGATTCTGTTGCTTTTGGCCACTTCTCCCTGACTATGTTTCTTTATATCCTGCAGATGAGGTAGAGCCTTTTGCATCAGTTCCTCTTTCTGACTGATTTCTCAGCATGATACACTACTTCATTCCACGTAGTGGCAATTTACATAATTTTATTTTTTCTTGTAGTCGAAAAATAGTCCTTTTTTGGGGGCGCCATACCCTGTGATGCTCAGGGGTTACTCCTGGCTCTGCACTCAGGAATTATTGCTTGGGGGATGATTTGGGATGCCAGGTGATCGATCAGCAGCATGCAAGGCAGATGCCCTCCCCACTGTATTAGCGCTCTGGCCTCTAGTCCATTATTTTTCAGTATCTTTCAAACAGTTGTTAGCCAATCCCTTTGGCGTTGTGGTGATTATGATGTCCTTTATAACAGCGAAGGGTTACCAATACCTAATTATCTGTTGATCTGTAATTCTGTTTTCTTGGCCATTTCTTTGAAAGAACCTTTTGTTATTTTTAACTTGATGCCTTTTGAGTATCTTTAGCATGGTATATATTACTGTATTTTATGGTAAATGTTCACCATGTAGGAACCCATCGAGCTGAAATAGCATTTATTGGGGTCTTAGATTTTCAAATTGCGTACTCAAGCTCAAGTATAACATAAATTGTTCTGGTAGGATTTTTTAAAATTCTGTCTGTCTGTCTGTCTGTCTGTCTGTCTGTCTGTCTGTCTGTCTGTCTGTCTGTCTCTCCCCCTCCCTTCCCTCCTCCCTCCTTCCTCTTTCCTTCCTTCCTAGGTCACACCCTCCAATGCTCAGGGGTTACTCTGGGCTTTGCGCACTACTGGTGGTGCTCAGGGGATCATATGGAATACTGGGCGCCAAACCCAGTTGGCCGCGTGCAAGGGCAAACGTCCTCCCTGCTGTACTATCACTCCAGCCCTTTTAATTATTATTTTTTAATTGAATCAACCTAAGATACACAGTTACAGCATTGTTCATCATTGGGTTTCAATCATACAGTGTTCCAACACCCATGCCTTCACCAGTTTACTTTTCCCACCATTGAGATCTCCAGTTTTTCTCCTGTGCCCCCCATCTCATCCCCCCATGAGGCACTTTCTGTCTCTCCCTTTCTTTCTGTCTCTCTCCCTTTTGGGTATTATGGTTTGCCATACAGGTACTGAAAGGTTATCATATTTGTAGGGTCTTTCGCTTACTTAGCTTGTAGCACCCAATGGTACTAGGGGCCAGGGGGCTTCCAGGTCCACACTCCGTTGTACTGGTGGGGGAATGTGGTGTTGAGGATGAGGCTCAAGGTCTCACATATGCAGGCCGCCTCTTCTACCATTTGAACCTACATCCTGGCCCTTCTGGTTCTTTTTTAAGGGACAACAATGGTGTGGGGAGGTTGTGTGACATAATTAGTTAGAATTGGTTATAAAATAAGTATATTTTGTAGAACTAATTAGCCTTTATAGAATCTGGCTATGTAGAGAGGAATTTGGGGGGGAGGAAGAGGGGTTGGGGGAAACTTGTCAGCTCTTTTGTTCTTATAGGACAGGTTAGGTATCTAGAAACCAATTCCTGCCCATTAGTAAATATAAGCATTGCATCAGCTAAAGGTGCATTCTAAGAAGAATAAAGCAGGGCAAATGAATAAAAGTATTCTTGGGAAGATGTTTCTGCACTTAAAGGTGATCAGGAGAGTCTTACTGAGGACACCTCATTCAGGCAGAGATGTGAAGATGGGCAAGCGTGAAGGCGAGCAGTGGAGCAGCGTTGTGAACCTGAGGGGCAGCTGATGCACAGTGGGCGCATGGTTGGCGTGTTGCAGCACCCAGGTTCGGCCATGTGTGTGGGATATAGTGGTTTGGGTGCAGTGTGGGGAAATAATATAGATAATATCAGAGTGATTGATTGTATGAAGCAGGTAGGCCCTAAAAAGACTTCTTAGACCATAATAAGGACTTTGACTAATTACTTTGCGTGAGTTAAGATGCCACTGAAGAAGAATAGTGGAGGAGGGCAACGTTATACCTGTGGTCACTGGCTGCTGGTTTAAGAACAGTCAACAGGAGAACAAAGGTAAAAACTGAAACTAGTCAGGAAATCTGCAGTCATTGAGAATAATAATACTAGTGTGGTAGAGATAAGAAATGTTTAGAATCCTATTAATTTGAAGACTCATGAAGTAAATATTTTTTGTTTTGTGATTTGGGGAGGGAGGCATTAGTAGGCTGTACCCAGCCGTATCAGCAGCTGTTCCTGGCTTGTGTTCAGGCATGACCCATGGCAGTGCTCAAGAGACCACCATATGTGGTGCTAAGGTTTGAACGAGGATCTGCTATTTGCAAGGCAAGCATCGCCTTGCCTCTTGTATTATCTCTCTGACCCCACATGTAAAGGTTTTTGATGCATTGAAATGGAGCTGACATTACTTGTGTCTGTATTGGACGTGGGCTGAATAGACAGAATTTTTTGGTGTTAAAGCCAAGGTTTTCCTGGGCTGAGAAGATTCAGGCTTGGTGTAGGGCTACTGTGATACCACTCAGTAGCTAATATTAAGTGTGAGAACTGCTAGAAATCTGAATAAAGCTGTTGAGTAACCAAGTGTAGGTGTACGTCAGAGTTCAGCCTGACATTCAATTGAGAATCAGGTTGAAGAGGATTTACCAATTTTTATTTTATTTTTTATCTTTATCTATCTATCTATCTATCTATCTATCTGTCTATCTATCTGTCTATCTATCTATCTGTCTATCTATCTGTCTATCTATCTATCTATCTATCTATCTATCTATCTATCTATCTATCTCTCTCTCTCTATCTATCTATCTATCTATCTATCTACCTATCTCTCTATCTCTATCTATCATCTATCTATCATTTTTTTGCTTTTTTGGGTCACCCCCGTGACACTCAGGGTTCTGGCTCTTTGCTCAGGAGTTACTCCTGGCAGTGCTCACGGGACCATATGGGATGCCAGGGTATCGAACCTGGTTGGCGCATGCAAGGCAAACGCCCTACCTGCTGGGCTATTGCCCGCCCCCAATTTTTTTTTTTTTAAAGAACTAGAATAATCGGTGAGCAGAGGGGAGAAAATAAATGCACTGGCAGTGAAAAACGGATTTAGGTTGCTAGTTGCTTATAGTTGGTAACTGTAAATTTAGGTCAGGTTCACTTAGGTATTTGCTTTCTTTTGGGTTTTATTGGGATGATTACAAGGGAGTATGTGATTATGGACTGTTTAATCTGGACAGTAAATGAAAAAAGGGCATTAGAGTTAAAAAGGTGATGGTGAATTTGACAGGTTATGGTAAAAATGAGTATTTCTCTGAGGCTGCAGGGTGTTAATGCTAGTGTGAGAGGTAATGTATAGGAATTTATGCTCATTGATGTCACTTTATCTTTCTCTGAATCTCCCAGAAAAAGAGCATTGTGCAGAAAGCCATAAAGAAGCCAAGGCAGCATAAGCATGTCTGGTTACACGCCTGCCAGCTGAAGAGCCACCACTGGCAGTGTAGAAGCACACGGCACAGTGACCCTGGGCAGGACCGGGGCTGGGCCTCCTAAGTTGTCAGTCCGTGGGTAGAGTTGTCACCTAGTGAAGAAACAAAACATCCTCCCTCCGATCTTGGTTCTTTTAGTTTCCGCCATTTTGCTCATCATATCCACCACTTTCAGAAACTCTGACATTTCTTATTGTGACTTTTTTTCACATAAAGTGCATTTCCTGTAAATCTGTTACGTTGCTTGTTTGTCTGTATACTCAGTGAGGGACAAGGTCAGTGTTTCATTCGCAGTTGTCCATTGTTATTGTTAATCACTGTCCTTCCACAGTGGTTAACAATATTATTGGTTGGGTATTGTTGATTAAATGAATAGTATGTTGTAACAGTAGTTCTCCACTCACCTAGAGTTTCCTTTTCATACCAGTTATCTCTAAATCATATCTGAGAACTGGGTGAGAAGCAGTTTCACTCCTAGAAATGTTTTCAAGGAAAATAAAAATGCAGAGGATTGCAAGAGAATGCGGCAGGTAGGGTTCTTGCCTTGCACACAGACAACCAGGCTTATTCATTGGCACACCAGATGGTCTTCTGAGCACAGAGCCAGGAGTAATCCCTGAGCACTGCTGGTGTGGCCCCTTCCTCCTTCCAATCCCCTCCCCACCCCCTAAAAAAGCCAAAATAAAAAATACATGTCCACATCTAGCCATGTTTATAGCAACATTCGTTATTCATGATAGCCAGAACTGGAAATAGTTCAAATGCCCATTAATGAATTGAGAAACAAAATGTGGAATATCAGTTTAATGGGATACTATCTGGCACATAAAAGAATGAGCTATTGGTCCATGTTCATGACAGATAAATTTTAGTGAAATAAGTAGAAGAACGGTTCTTGTCATGTGATTCAGTGTATAGTTCATGTTTTACTGTATCACTGTCACTGTCTTCCTGTTCATCATCGATTTGCTCGAGAGGGCACCAGTAACATCTCCATATGACCTGTCTCATGCAAGTACAGCCCAAGGGCATCTGCTTGCTCCAGGAACATAAAGAGCCTCAAACCATCCCATCAGGTCATGGGAATGAGGTCTATAATTGTTACTGGTATCTGGCATATCAAATTTGACACGGGTAGCTTGCCAGGCTCTGCCGCAGGTAGCATGACTCTTGTAGTCATCTCAAAATCCAGTTCATGTTTAGAAAGAACAAATTCATTGAGATAGGAAACAGACCCAGTAATTTAGGGCTTAAAGGTAAGGGGGATTAACTATGTGAACTTTTTTCTTGTTTTGTTCTATGCACAAGATAATAAAGTATTCCAAAATGATGGGGTAGATGGTTGCAGGACTTTTAATTATGTTAAAATAATTTACTTCTGAAGAGTTTTACAGCATGTGCACTGTACCTTGATAAAGCTGGAACACAGACACACACAGACACACACAGACACACACACACACACACACAATTTTGAACAACTAGAAATGGGTTTAGAATAAGTGGTGCTTTTTCAGACAGCAGCTTTATGTTTCTCACTGTAACCAATCTTGCTGGCTTTATTTACATAGATAGAGTTGTAAAAGCTTTATTTTCTAACACTGTCATAAAGGTACTCTTTATCATCAATGAGAATTGATAGGGAAGAGAAATAAAAACTCAAGTTTACCATTTTTGCTTAATGTTGGCAGATTACTTTGCACATGTCATTAGCACTTGAGGCCATCTTGACATAAATAGCTCAGTATAGTTATCTACTATAATCTTAGCATGTAATAAGCCAGAAAATTGCTTTATTTTGCTGTACCCAGGTTAATTAGAAACATAATTCACTTTTTGAAAGCAGTGATAGCACATACTGAATTTAGAACTTTTTTTGTTTTGTTTTTTGTGTCACACCTGAAGATGTTTAGGGATTCAGGAATTACTCCTGGTGGTGCTCAGGGATTATAATATGCTCAGGGGTTATAATATGCTCAGGGGATTATACTAATTCAGGAATTACTCCTGGTGGTGCTCAGGGGATTTAACCTGGGTCGGCTGTGTGCAAGGCAAACATCTACCCACTATACTATCGTTTTGGTCCAGAATTCAGAAGGTTTTATATTTTTTGGTTTTTTGCTTGTTTTGTTTTTGGGCAACACCATATGATGCTGAGGACTTACTCCCTGATTCTGTGCGTAGGATCTCTCCTGGTGGATTTAGGGGGACATGTGGACTGCCAGGGATTAAACTTGGTTGGCCACATGCAGGGCAAGCACCTTACCTATGGTACTGTTGCTCTGCTCTCAAAATAATTAAAATTTAATGTAAAGCTTCATTTTTAAGTGTTCAATATTTTAAATATTAAAAAATAATATCTTCCATTTTTACTTCTATTTTCAGTGGAAAATGATGCATTGTATATGATGAGTTACATTATTAGTCTAGTGTGGTAGCTTTTTAGGGGTACTTCTTAACTCTAACCCATTTTGCATAATCCCTCTATTTTATGTTGAGTATTATGTTAAACCTGACCAACCACACTTTATGCTATTTACATACAATTAATGGTTTTCTTGTGCTGGTGATAAATGTCGTTTTATCAGGTTTCGTTACTTTGACCATTTATGTGACCCAGAAATCTTAAACGTCTCCTATTTTTCCTGATGCAATGTAACATTCTAAGGTACTAAAATAGAGATTGTTTTAATTTGTCTTACTAAGTTTATATTATATTAATCTATGTTATCAAGTAATGCTTAGCAGAGTACCCCCAAAGCATAATGCTTAAAAAGGACTTCTTAGCGTTGTGGTTGGACAGTCCTCGCTGCTTCCAGGTGGCAGGTCAGAAAGAGCCAAGCCCAGATGTGGTAGCAGGATACTGAGCATTCGATAAGAGTCTGCACCCCGTGGTCTTTTAGGCTATGGTCCTAAGGGAGCAAAATCAGAATGGTAATTGAAAGGGTTATTCCTGAGACTGGGAGCATTTCCTCAAAGGCCTGGCCACAAGCTTTTCTGTTCTTTGTCTTTCAGAATTAGATGATCAGCAATGCAAGCTTGAGAAAGATTGCTAAATGTACAGAATGAAGAGATTGAGTCAAGGAGTTTAGACACTTTAGTCTGTGAAACCATAAGGCTGCAATTGAATTATTTTTTTTGAAACGCCTTATCCCTATCCTGCTTTTGTGTCATTAGATGGAAGCTTGAATGTTTGATCTCTGAAATCTGATAGCCTTGGATTGACATCTTACCGTCTTCTCATCTGCTTCCTTATCTGGAAAATGTAAATTAAAAATATAAACTGTGAGGGCTGGGGACATAGTTCAAAGGGCTGAAGTACATGCTTTGGCATGTGGAGCCTTACAGTCCATCTGCGGTATCACGTGGTCCCTTTGAAGCTGCCCCAAGCCCAGTGTCACCTGTTCCCTCAGCACTTCAGTAGTGACCTCCTACAACAGTTTGTCGGTTTTCGTGATGGTTCCAGCCTCTCAGGCACAGGACTTGTGCATACACTGGATCTCTGAGTCTTTGATTTTTTTAAGCTTTACTGGGCTGTGAGCAATTGGGGCGTGTGTAGCATAAGAGACAGCGAAGCATGCCTTGCATCCTGCTTCCATCCTGAGCATCTTCAGGCTCTGCCAGGTGTGGCTGTGGTTGCCCCAGGGCTGCAGGGCCAAGTAGGACCACATCCTTGGGCCCAGCATCGGCACCGTTTGGCCTGGTTGGCTGAGTATTCCCAAGTGTGGGCCTTTGGACTCCTGAGCACTGCTTGGGAGATCCCCACCACATTCCCCCCATAACACCTGATTTTGAGGAAGCTATCTTTGAATTCCTTTGTCATTCATCTACTTAATAAGTAGTTTCTGGTGTCAGGCACCATTAAATGTCCTTGTGTTACCCTATCTGTCTCACTGTTCATGTCAGCTCCTAACTGGTGAAGAGATTAGACTTTTTGAGGTTAAGCATTTAGGTATCATCGCGAGGTAGGCAAGGTAGAGTCAAGATGGGCTTCCTGGCATCAGCTACCAGTGCATGTCTTCTTGACTCTGACATATGAAGGTTTTTAAAATTCCTAAGATTTAAACATTCATCTGATAACTGTTGAGTTGGATATTTCTTTTCTTTTTCTTTTCTTTTTTTTTTTTTTTTTTTGCTTTTTTGGGTCACACCCGGCATGCTCAGGGTTTCTCCTGGCTCTGCACTCAGGAATTACTCCTGGCAGTGCTCAGGGGACCATATGGGATGCCGGGGATTGAACCCGGGGCTGGGCGCGTGTAAGGTAAATGCCCTACCCGTTGGATTATCCCTCTGGCCTCGAGTTGGATATTTCTTAATAAGAATTATGATACAGTCTGTGGAGCTTTAAAAATATCAAGTTTGGTACACTGTCTTACAATATTGGAGAGAACATTTAGAAAGGTAGAAAATACTGCTGGTGGAGCTAGAGTAATAACTCAGAGAGGAGAAGGAATGCAAGGCATGTGAGGGCCCCTGACTCTAATCCCCAGCACAGCATGTTTCTCCACCCCTACACATAAACAAGGCCCAGTATAGGCCGTGTGGCCTCCAGCATCTCCAAGCTGAGTACGCCGCAGTAGGGAGCACTGGATCTGAGGAGTACTGGGGTGGATTCCCACAAAAAGAGAAGGTGATACCTTTAGATGTGTACATTTAGAGGGAGGGAATTATTACTTCGTAATATGTTGGGTTAGAGATGGTTTCTTGAAAATGGTTAATGTTTGAGTTGGGGGGGATTTAGTAGTGATGAAATTTGATATCTCAGTAGAGAGTACTGTTTTCAGTAAAGAAAACAGGACCTGTATATAGCCAATAGTGAATAGTTAGTGTGACTTATGTGATTATATATATATGAATATTTTATATTCATATATATATATATAATATATATAAATATATGTAAATGGGTGTAGGGGAAATTTAGACCAAAAAAGGTAAGTTAGGGGCAATTCTTATTGAACTTTGCAAAGTTGACTATTTTGAATTACGATATCTATTGGTTGATAACATTTTAGATTCATCTAAAGAGGCTAGCTATCGATCATTTGGAGGGAAATAAAATTGAGTGGGAAATTTAAACTATAAGATTTCAATATTAACACGTGAGCTATACTGGATGTGCAAAATAGTTGACAGAGCTCTTTGAATAAAAGTTTAGAATTTTCAATCCTGGTCCCACC